>JAVRRP010001054.1:0-11774 GCA_036872775.1 Oleoguttula sp. CCFEE 5521 | reverse complement strand
GCGAGCCATACTACCTGTGTCGGGTGATGGAGTTCCTGCATACCGACTCGGAGAACCCGAACTCGCCTGTCGACTCCCTGCGCGTCAATTGGTACTATCGCCCTCGCGATGTGCAGAGATACAACAGCGACACCCGGCTCGTGTATGCTACCATGCACTCCGATATGTGCCCTTTGACATCTTTGCGAGGCATCTGCATGATCAAGCATCGTTCAGAGATCCCTGATCTCGAACTCTACCGCAAGGAGCGCGACGCGTTCTATTTTGTGCAAGTCTTCGACCGTTTCATTCGACGCTGCTACGAGTGCATTCCAACTTCTACGATCATCAACGTTCCGGAGAAGGTCAAGAAGGCTCTCGATGAGCGCTGGAAATTTGTGGCTGTCGAGATCGGTCGAGTGAAGGAACTGACAAGTGCTGTCAAGACCTGCAAGCGGTGTACCAAGTTTGCTGCCACCACCGACTCAGTCGATTGCGCGATCTGCAAGAACTCATATCACATGAATTGCGTCCAGCCACCTCTACCAAAGAAGCCGTCTCGAGGCTTTGCGTGGGCTTGTGGACCATGCAGTCGCGAAAGCGAGCGTCAGCAGGAGGCGGTCAACACGCCAACAATGAGCGGCGATGTGACTGAGGTCGAGGAGGAGGAGGTGCGTGAGGAACAAGACCCGCCAGGCATCTCCGAAGAGGGCACGCGTGCGCCGACGCCCGACGAGGCTGACATGCCGGTCGACGATCATCCTGCAACTCAGGCTGAGATTGCACTAGCCAAGATGTGGCCTATGAGGTATCTTGGTATCCACTGCAGGGTCGAGGATGCGTTGCAGTACGACGATCGCGCGATCTACCCTCGAGCAAGTTCGCGTTTGGGACCACGGCATCAGGCTAACGTTAACGTCTGGCATGGGCGGCCTGTGGAACTCGCGAAGCCTGCGGACATCAAGAAGAAGTACACGAAAGGCAACAGCAAGAAGGAGGGAAAGCTTTCGAAGGAGACGCTTGCTGCAATGGAGGCTGATCGTGTCGAGAAGGCGAAGCGTCCCAAGTGGGTGCAAGACGAGCCAGTCGGCTATGTCCCGCGTGGGGAGGACTTTCCGAACGATGACCCAAGATGCACGGCGTCTGTCATGTTCAAAATGCCCGAGCAGGGTGTGCACTCAGACCGCGGGGCGAGCAATGCTGTCGTAAAACCGCATGACTACGACAAGCTGGTCGACGACTACCTAGTGAAAGCAAGACCGCTTGCTCGGAAGATCGGTGTACCACCTTTTGGTACCAACTTCCTCGATAAGGCGGTCGAGCTGTTCACGACTAGCAACTTCAACGAGAAGGTTGCCCTGGATAGGCTAGGCAAGGTCGATCGCAAGACCGATCTGCATGAGCCTGTGCTCACAAAAGACCAGCTCACCAGGTTCGAGGAAGGTGTGTCCAAGCATGGCTCAGAGCATCGACTTGTTCGACTGCACATGAAGACTACGCTGCCAAACTCAGACATCGTACGTTTCTACTACCTGTGGAAGAAGACACCCAAGGGCAAGGAGATCTGGGGCAACTTCCCTGGAAGAAAGGGCAAGAAGCGCGTTGACAATGATGCCGCTGCCAAGCTACACGAAGAGGTGGCACACGATGCAGATGATTCCGCTTTCGACAACGAAAAGGCCGTGAAGCGGAAACGTGGTTTCCAGTGCAAGTACTGCAACACCACTCATGCCAGGCAGTGGCGACGAGCACCAGGTGTCCCACTTGGGCAGACAGTCTTGGTCGAAGTCAAAGGCGGACCGAAGGAGCGCAAAGAGCGGCGACTGCTAGCGCTCTGTCTTCGATGCGCCGGGTTGTGGAGGAAGTACGGCATCCAGTGGGAGGATGTAGAAGAGGTCGCGAAGAAGGTCGCGCAAGGTGGTGGTCGTGCGCTCAAGCGCCGGGTCGATGAGGAGCTGTTGAGGGAGCTCATGATCGCGAACGACGCCGCGGCGCAGTCGCCATCGCCTGAACCGGCCAACGCGGTCGCGAGCATCGAGAACGGCGAGCCGCCTAAGAAGAAGAGCAAGACTGGTGTGCCACAGCCACTGGTGGAGCCGCCGAAGAAGGTCGAGAAGCCACCTCCACCCCCGAAGCTGCCGACTCCCCCGCCACCACCAATAATCCCCACGCAGCCAACCTGGAAGAGCTTACCATGTGCGGTTTGCTTGAGTGATGGAAACACGATCGAGTGTGCTCACTGCAAGCTTACTGTTCACCGTACTTGCTTCGGCTTGACAGATGCGGATGGCCGCCGTCCTGACGGTCAAGTATACTGGGTTTGCGAGCAGTGCAAGAACGACTACACCGCGCAGGTGTCGACCGACTACTCATGCTGCCTCTGCTTGACTGAGGAGACGCCTGTCGATCTTGTGGAGCCGCCGAAGGTGTCGCATAAGAAGAAAACGGAGCGGGAGAAGGAGAAAGAGCGCATGGAGAAGGAGCTGGCGGATGGCATGCGCAATGAATACCGCAACAAGCAGCTAGCGCACCATCGACCGTGGATGCCGCGCGAGCCGCTCAAGCGCACGGCTGGCAACAATTGGGTGCACGTCTATTGCGCCATGTGGATGCCTGAGATCCGCTTCAGCAACGCGCAGGCACTCGAACTTGCAGAGGGGTTCCAGCTCATCCCTTCCTCCAAGCTTGAAGCAGTCTGCAAGCTGTGTCGCAACAAGGATGCCCACAACGTACTGCGGACTGATCGAGGTGCATGCGTTCCTTGCCACCAATGCGGCGCCAACTTCCACGTGTCATGCGCTCTGGAGGCAGGCTACCAACTTGGCTTCGACGTCACGCCGGTCAAGAACTCAAGGAAGGATCAGATCACCACTGCTACTATCGCGAACGAGAACGGAGCTGTCGTTCCGGCGATTTGGTGCAAGGAGCACACCGTCAAGTCCATCGTTCATCCGATGTACGAAATCGCCGATGCAGGGCTCACTGCTCTGCAGGTGTACGCGCAGAAGTTCAAACAGGCGGATCTCACGCTGACTGGTACTGTGCGCAAAGCGAATCTGGCACAGCTTACGAAGGACAAGGGTCAGCAGGCTGCGATCGCCTCGCACGCCAAAGATCGACGAGAGTCCATTGCGAACAGTATTGCCGGTGCTGTTCGCCGAGGCGCGCGGAATTCCTCGATTGCGGAAACTCGAGTGAGTGAGCTGGATGCTGCTACAGACGGCGGCGATGATGCTGGGAGCGTGGTAATGCCAGCCGAGCGTCGCTGCGCCAAGTGCGACATTGATGTGACTCCCAAGTGGCACGTACTCGAGTCTGGACCCAGGATACAGGAAGCCACTCCTCCGAAGTCGCCTGAAGCACGCGCTCCTGTCGCAGTCGTCGAAACGGTCGAGAAACTTCCTGAGCCGCCGATATCAGTCCCAGCCCAGCCTCGAGACGCGACGCCGGCTCCGCCAAGCCAGCCAATCGTCAACGTCGACATCACCGGCGCACCTATCACGACTCGAGCTCCAGAACCGCCTCGCCCGGCGCAGAACATTCGCTTCATGGCGCCTGGCATGAACGGTCGCGCGTGGGAAGGCATGCCTGAACGTTATTCCTCCAAGTCACCTAGACCACCGGGCGACACTGTGCCAAACACTGTGCAGCTCGCCGCGCAAGCATACATGGCTGCTGCTGCGCCGACGACTGGGATCGTGATTACGGAATTCACAAACGCACCTCCGCAGGACGCTGCTCCCATGCCAGGAGGCTTGTACGGTACTGGACTCCCGGCTTCAGCTAGGCCGCCGCCAGCGGCATACGATCCTACTTTCCGTAGTAGTCTTCTGCCTCAGCAGAGTACGGCTGAGACACCGAGCGCCGCTCCGATGCAGATCGAGGTGCAGCCGCAAGCCCGGACCAGCCCGCAGATGACTGTACATACCAGCCCCCAGACGAATGGAATACAGACTGCGACTGAGACGCCCAGGGCCGTGGCCAACGATCAGGTGCATGAGTCCACTGCGATCGCAAGGGTGAGGTCAGATGCGGAGGTGCAACCTGTGCAATACCTTTGTCACAAGTGCTTCGTAAAGAGGAAGCTAAATCCAACACCGCCACCGCCATCCCCGCCTCCGCGCATCGCACTGTCACCACCTAGACAGTTCCCACTGAGGCTGGACTTCAACGGCGGGCCGCCTGCCATGGGACAGCGACCGTTACAACGATCACCGTGGGAGGAGCCACCAAGATCGAGTCAGCCGCCACCGGTCATGCACCAGCAGCCGCAGCAGAATGGTATGGGACAGTCATCTGGCTACGGCATGCATCAAGCTCCTGCACAGAACCCAGCGTACCCGCCTGCATACCATCATCAGCCCAATGGCTACACTCCAGGTCCGCCCATTAACCACGATCGTCCGAATGGGTACGGCTTCCCACCTCAGCGATCTCCGCATCCATCCCCATGGCCGCATAATCGCCATCCACCCCCGCCAATGAGCAACTACTCGCCTCATGGTCCGCCCTTGCAGAACGGTATGCGCTCACCACATCTGTCGCATCCTCAACAATTGCAGACTCCAAGCTACTCTCACGGAGCGCCGACACCGCCTCAATATGGCCCACCTCCTCGCCGTACTGCGTCGCCCTTCTCGTCACAGCTTCCTCCACTTGGCGGTCCACTCTACAGTAGCAGCCACAGTGCATTCTCGCGCGCGAACGATGGACACACACAGCAGGCTCCGCATCAGCAGCCCGCCACATCGGCGCCCAGCGGGGCACCAGGCTCCGCTACGACCGAAGCACCGCCTGTCAGACTTTCAGCTTTCGCACCAGCCTCCGAGACTATGCCCTGGGAGCAGCCTGGTTTCACACGCGGGGCCGAGTCGCAAGGGACCTCTGCCCCAGCTGCGCAAATGTCACCGTCAGCGCCGAATCCGAACATCGATCCGGCCCTCACTGCGGCTCCCGAGGCGGCGGAAGGGCAGCCGCCAGGTGCGGCAGAGCAGCATGTCTCAGGTGCAGTAGAGCAGCAACGGTCTAATACGCCGCTCGATGCGCAGGCGACTACGACAGGCGGCTTGGGCGCCAGTGGGAGCCCCAACTTGAGGCATCTACTGTCTTGAAGGCGATTTCTCAGTTGGGATGCGAGTGTTGTTGGGACGATGGACACGAGGGACATAGCTGAACTTTGAGGAGTAACGTCTACGATGTAATGGCGATGGCATCGCGGAGGGATGTGAAATGGCTGACGGTAGTAGTGTAGGATCAGTGTATGTATTGGCTCTATCTGTGTCTCCAGCAGTTCATCATCAGAGCTTGCTTCGGGTATACAATGTGCTCTATGCACGTGCTATCAGCAATATCTCCGTGCGACTCATAGCACGATCCTGTGTGATGACCATATGCATTATGCTGATTGAACACACACCCACGTGTGAACGTAGTGTCCTCAAGCTGCATTGTGTCTGTACATACTCAGCAGTCGCGACTGCAAGTCTTCGCTACTTCTCCCACATCCTCTTCTGCATTTTCATGCTTGATGAGCAGCTGAAACTCACAAGCCATGGATCTCGTCGCCGAGCTCGAGAGCATGGCTTTCCGGGAGAAGGAGATGGAGCACCTCGATGTCGATGAGCTGATCGCCACGCCTGCACCGAGAAAGCATTTTTGCGCCGCAAACCGTTCGCAAGAGTAAGGCCCTCAGCAGATCTATTCCTCCGAAATACTGATTCTAGGAACTGTGGTTGCAGCTCCGTTCATAGCAGCGCAAGCAAGTCATTCAATTCTCTGACAGCGCACACTGACATCCCGCAGATTTCTGCTCAAGCTTGACGGACCTCTCGTTTCAGCTGAACGTGTGAGAGATATAGTCGGGCTGGCTGCCGCACCAAAGATCTATCAAGCTTCTACAGGCGCAGACGATGATGAATCGAGTGACGGCAATGCAGCTGCGCAGTTCATCAAAGTGAGCGGGAAGACACGCTGGAAGCTCGAAGACTGGCTGTCAATTAGCTATCCTTCACACCGACCGCTTTTCATCGCGCACAAGGTGGCTCGCAAAGATCTCAGCCTATACAGCATCGCGCCGTTCCTTGGGCTGGACGCAACGCTCCCTCAACATCGTCCGGATGCCGCAACGCTACCAAGTCCACAGCAAGACCAATACCCAGTCTGGTACTTTTTCTACGGCACTCTGGCAGACACAGACGTACTGCGAAGTCTTCTTGGCGATGGCCCGGACGACTTTTATAAGCTTCACCCAGCGCGGGCCACAGGTGGTCGAGTCGAGATGTGGGCTGACAAGTATCGGGCGCTGGTGGACTCGGATGACCGAGCAGCCGTGGTCCATGGATCGGCGTTTCTGGTGCAGAGCGCACAGCACGAGGAGGCTTTGCGGGTGTATGAGACAAACAAGTATGAGGTTGTGAGGTCCCGAATTGCGATTACTGAAGACGACGGAGGCGAGAGGACTGTGCTGGGCTGCACATTCAGATTCGTGAGATGAAGATGCTTGGCGAGGGCGTGCAGGGAGTCTTCTCACTGGACCACTGCATACAGCTGATCGGGTCTATATGTGGCGAAATCGCGACGGGCGTACAGGAGTGCTATCAGTCCGTGGCGTTCCTCTTCTTCGCCTCCTCCACGCTTCGATTCCAGTCCGTCTTGTACAGATACAGTCCTTCTACGAGCGCAACCAACGCCAATGCAATCGCCACACCAGTCCACAAACCCTCGAGCTTCCAATTCAAGCCGAAAGCAAGGCCCATCGAGACTGGCATAGCGATGCCATAATATGCAGCGAGATTCACATAGCCACCGAAGTGCTGCCGACCGAGACCGCGCAATGTGCCATTGCACAGCGCAGCCAAAGCGTCGAAAAGCTGAAAGGCAGCGCAGAGCGGGAGGACAGCCGATGTCAGCCGAATGACGACTTCGTCGCTCGTGAAAAGTCGTGGGATGTAGTCTTTCAGTGCTGATAGAAGTGTGACGTTGACCACACCGATGATCAAGGCGCCGAAGAACGCGACCTTGTATGTCATATGTGCGGCATCTACCAGCGTCGCGCCGATCATGTTCGCGACTCTTGTACTGGCAGCAATCGAGAGCGGGAAGGGCAGCTGAAACGTGATGCCCGTTAGCGTCGACAAGATGCTGTTGGCTGCCAAGATCTCAGTGCCAAAACGCGCGCTGGCGAACGTCAGAATCTCGAATGCCAGCATCTCAGCTTCGACCATGAGGACACCGGGCAGAGCTAGTCGGACCATCGGTCCCCAGTTCTTGAGCGCTTTCTTCGTGAAGCCGTTCCAGCAGCTCATGCCGCGCTTGCTGAAGAAGCGGATGTAGATGAAGAGGCCAACGGGGAGGAGATTGTCGGTGATAGCGACTGCGATGGGTGCGCCTATAAAGCCGAATCGCTGTACGAGAAAGTAATTTGCCCCTGCGTTGAACGGGGCGAGAACCAGGAGGACGTAGAGAGCTGCAGAGAAGAGGCCTTGTGCTTGCGCAAAGCGCTTGCCGGCTTCAAACGTGGCGTAGCCAGGCGCGCCAAGCAGGACGACTTTAAGGTAAAGGCCTGCAAGCTCAGCAGTGCGCTTTTCGGGAACGACACGCTCGAGAATCTTATCGGCGAAGAACCAGAACGCACCGATTGGGATTGTAATCGCCCACAGGAAGTAGATCATCCGCTGCATTTGCAGACCCACTAACTTTCTCTTCCCGCTTCCATAGGCTTGCGCGCACAGTGTGTCAAGCGATGTAGCCAGTCCTTGATAGATCGCGTAGCCTGTGATGTTCGCTGTCATGCTCGCAAGACTGACAGCGCCTAATTCTACCGTTCCTAGGTGACCTAATGTGAAGATCGACGCTACCGTGAGCGAGTACTGCAGCAAGAAGGTTACCATTAAGGGTAGCGAATAGCCCGCCAATACTTTCGCTTCTCTTTGCCACGTCGTCTTTATCTTGCCCTCCTTGACAGCCTCCTCCCACTTCGCAGAGATGACCGCAGCTTCACCTTGTCCTCCATAAGGCTTACTCGAATCACCCAACAGCGGGCTACTTTCACTGGGCACCTCTGGAATCGAGCTCTTCCGGTCAACACGAGGGATGAAGCTTCTCCTTCTGCCTGTCCCATCGCCCTCGGGTATTGGATGTTTCGGTGGGATGATGTTATTATCCCTCAGCAGACTCCTCTCCTCCTCCAGCACTCGTCTTAGCTCCTCTCTTGACGACACACCATCTTCGCCTACTCCGGCAAATGGTACGAAGCCTCGCCCTCGTGTGCCGACGAAACTTGGTCTTCGATATGATGTCGCAAAAGAGTAAGCTGAGGGTGCTGAGCGGGAGTATGATGGTCGCTGATCTGTGTCGCCGTCTGACTCTGAAGTGGAGGAGTAATCTACAGCTGCAGAAACTTCTTCGTCTTCCTCATCTTCGAGATCGCGTAGGAGAGACTCATGTGCTATCGGCGCAGTAGGTGTCCAAGTGGAGGCTAAAGTATGTGAGTGTGACTCGCCGCCGCCGGTACTGATAGGCAGCGGTTCAATGGTGGCGGCGACGGGTTTGGAACGTGACATGGTGGCGGGTCAGGAACGTCAATAGCAATTTGTCAGGCTATGGAGGTGGATGAAGAGAGACGACACATTACCAAGATTGTGAGGATGACTACCTCGCCTACAACAGTACCTGCCCTCGCATGAGATAAGCATATCATGATAGTAATGGCGCCGAAGCTTGCGAGTAGAGCTGTGGATGGATCGTCCGCGTCGGGCAAGCCCAGCCGACGAAAGCGTCGCTTTGCCATAGAGAGAATCTGTCTGCAACAACATTGAAGAGGTCAACGGACTTTGCCACGACGTCGTACCCAATTGATATCCACGACCTTGAATCTCACATGGACAGCAATACCGAGAGCAGTCCCGCAAGTATCGTTTCGTACTATAGACAATCTCGAATCGAAGCAGGCCGTTTCACATCTTGAGTTGAGAGCACCCACCTGAACGCCGCCCGATGAAGCCCTTACTCTCGTACCCCGAGCTGAGCAGTATGCGTGATATCACGTCACGCCGCGTCACGCGGATTGACAACTTCGCTGCCTCCCCAGGGCAGCCCACTTTGGATACCCCGTTCGACTGACCGTGGACCGTATCAACGGCCCGGGCTCCTCCACGATCTCCTCGCTTCGCATTCGATGTGAGACCAGTCACCACGCTCAACTCGTTCCCAGTTCCTATTCTCACTCCTTGACGATGTTCTCTGCCGCCTCAGTGGGTGGGTGCCTGGTAGTTCATCGGGCGCCTAAAGGCAGTGTGTTAGCAGAGCTTCATGTTCCATTGACGCCTGGTGCAAGATTTACTTGAACAGCAAGATATGCGGCTCCGGCTCGTGCACCTCATAATGCTCCCACCCCAAACTCTGCGTGATTCCCAGCCCTCTCCACTCGTCCTCCCACAGCAGCTTCAGCGTTCCTCTGCCGTTGTCGAAGTAGTCTTTGGGTATTGCTTTGAGCATAGCCTTCGGAAGCTGGACGTGCCGGTACTCGAATTGGTCATCGTTGTACCTATGAAGGGAGCCTGATCAGCAGGCCACTTTTACTGAGGCTTCATCCGCCGCTAGCAAATCTTACCGTGATGAGTAGTGTATGTTGTCAATGAACTCCTCCAGCTTGTCCTTTTCCGGATCGCTCAGCAGGCGAGGCTTCTTGTTGCGTCGTGTGAAGTCGATGTCGATCGACATAGTGAGGAGAAGTGAGGTGCAGCCTGATGGTGTTGTCTCCACTCGTACGGAGGTGTGCTACCTTATGTCGTCTGACTTGAATGGATGTTGGTCGAAGGGATGGCAAGGATCAATCGAGGTACAGCAGTGAAGTTGACGGTGAATGTTTCCAGATTGTGTCGCGTGGTATTGATTGTCACTGAACTGAGGCAGAGGTTGTAGTGGGGTCAGATGCAGGAACGCGTCTAGCTTCCTTCACGACGCGCTTGTGGGGCCACTGGTGCAGCCGTGTTGATCGTGAGAAGAGCAGTCAACACCGGGTGAGAAGAGCTAGTTACATATGGTGTCGCGATCCAGAGTATGAGGACTTGAAGCTCTCTTCATTATTGTCTGCGGGCGACGATCCAATCAACAGCCTACCCGAAAGAGACTAGTGCTACTTTTGCCGGCGGGCTTCCCGCGCGCCAAGATTGACTTCTCTCGTTCGTTACGCGTTTCCATGTTGTTCATACCATGCTGTTGTAATCGCTGTCCCAGTACAATCGCTCCCATCCTACGCGAGATCATCTAGTTCGACTCCTGCGAGCATGTGCTCGCCAGGCTTCCCGGCGCCATATCGATGGCCGTCCTTCTCGCAGTACCTGAGCAAGTACATTCTGCCATCTCAACTCCAGCTCACTATTGCATCTACATGTCTTTTCGCGTCATTTCTACAGCACCCACAACAATCAGATCTGTGATGTCTCTCTTGCCGTCAACTGTGCCGAGCGGGCTCCGATGATGGAGGTCCATAACGCTGAGACTCTAGACCGTAACGACAACGAGAAATTGTCGAACATTTCTGTGCAAGCAGTCGCAAATCGCACACCTCGACCACACTAAGGGATACTGTGGTGTTCGATGAGCATGCTGTTATGTTCTGTCCGTCTCATAGCCGGCCTTGCGACAAGAAGCTCATGATCATTCGCACTTGACATTACGCGCATGCGTTCTCGCACCAGTCTGACTATTGCGGTGAATGGGTCCTTTTTGTTTGCTACCAGTATTCGACGCATAAAGCCAGTTGTGAGCTGTTACGATGCTACAGACCGACACCACACGGCACGCTCTGACAGATGACGAGACTCGAGCTCAACGGTTTGCAGCGGGCGCTGGTAGCCCTACTCGCAGCATTTGCACTTTGCCTCCTGACCGGACCGATCACATTCGGTGACTCGTACCTAGGGAGCGACAGAAATGAAGGGCTCTCACACTCACTCAATTCGCCCTTGGCGGGATCGAAGACGCCTACTCAGGCCCTTCGTAGAGCCGACAGCCGCGGGTCCGAAGATAGCGACTCCGACGAAGACGAGACGGACTTGCCCGCGCCTGTCGAGTTCAAGCTCACGGAAGAGGAGAAGACGACAGCTTACCACGACTATGGCTGCCGCGGGGCGAGATTACTAGCCATCCTGCATGATCCCACGAAACACACGCCATCCTCGTGGACTCATTTTGCTGACATCAGTTTCTGGGGCTGGAGAATCAATGCGGAATTAACGGCCCAGGGCGCACCCGTACATGAGTACGGACTGAAGAACGTACTGGACTCTATTGGTGCAAGCGAAGACGAGCCACCCAACAACAACATCCGTTGGGTACACGACGTTCGGACGACGCACCGTGATGGAGCACGCGATGTGGTGTATCCTGTACGTCGACACCCAGGATTTGCCTGCGTCTCTTGCTAGGTGACGGTGTGGTGATGATTCGCTCGCGGTATGGACCCACTAGAGAATCAATGTTGCTTCTCAGTGTCAGTGGCGCCTTATACCATCTCAGCCAACCCGACCTCATGCTCATGTCGACGCCGTTGTATCGCAGCATTCGTTGCGAGACAAATGACATTACTTTCTTCGCATCTCACAATGGGTTTGATTGGGTCATTCATAATAAATCGCATGTGAGCAGACGAGCAGATGTATGATGGCCAAGGAGTTCCGTACTCGTTGATGTAGGACAATGAAGAAGTAACAATAGATTATCATGAGCCTATAAAGGTAGTGCAAGCCGAAATCTCCGCCACTCATCGTCCATTTCTCAAGATCCGTCTCCAC
>JAVRRP010001053.1:0-11775 GCA_036872775.1 Oleoguttula sp. CCFEE 5521 | reverse complement strand
TGTGTGTTATACGCTGTGACAATAAGGTGCTGTATGATCGGTTGAAGGCGAGGGGTTACGGGGAGAAGAAGCTGCAGGAGAATATGGATTGTGAGATCATGGAGGTGTTGGTGCAGGAGGCGAGGGACGCTTATGACGAGGAGATGATCGTGGAGTTGAGGAGCGAAGAGGTTGAGGATGTGGAGAAGAATGTAGAGAGGATTGAGGGGTGGATCGGGGAGTGGAAGAAGGAGCATGGGAAGGGAGGGAGAGGCGATGTGGAGGCGAAGGGAGTTGGGGAAAAGAAGGACGAGGACGATCCGATGTTCTTGCATGGGTGACCGTCCATACAAATTATGACCGATGCCACTCTACGGGTCCAAAGAGGCGACGATGCTGCAAGTTTACTTTACATGGCTGCGAAGATGCTCTATCTGAGCTGGCACACGAGTCGCTACGGGGTCTTCCTTGAAAGCATCACGCCTCCTTCGACAACCACTCCACAAGCTTCGCCAGCGCCTTCCCCCGATGGGAGATCTGATTCTTCTCCGCCTTTGGCAACTCAGCATAAGTCTGTCCCTCGTACTCGAAACACGCATCCCACCCTGCGATCTCTGCGTCAGCATGCACCCTTCCACCTGAACGAACATACCTCGACTTACCAAAGCTGGTCGGTCCTCTCGCGGCTACGATCTTGCCCTGCAATCTGTGTCAGTCGAGATCAAAGCGTGAGAGCAGGTGGACAGAGCTTGCCTTCGTCCGTCCTTGAAAGATCAACACTTCCTGCCCCGGGCCCTCACAATAAGCGAAAGTACAAACGGCTTGTGCGCTCTTGTCCTCGAAACCGGCGAGGAGCTTGTGGAATTGCTGCACGCCGAGAGCTTTGAGGAACCATTTCCTGCAAGTTTTTCGGTCAGCTCATGAGGAAGTCACAGAGACCGGGAGCGCGAGCAGAATTGGGGCTGAGGACATGGGGATGTGCATGAAAGTCGATTTTGAAAGGGATTGGACGCACACGTAAGGACCAGGTAATTCGTCAAAAGCGTCGAAGCATAGACATGTATCTTCGACCAGCACAGGCCCTTTGACCTACTCATATCGTCAGTCCACACATTTGCACTTCCCGGAAGATCATGCAACATACTTCCTCCACTGCCCGTCTCGCTTTGTCTCGTGAGATCTCCTCTATCGTTCCCTGAATCTCAACGAGATCTAGAGCCTGCGATTGGAGTTGCACGGGTGTAGTTGCGAGTATGGCTTGTACTTCGGCGAGCTTGTTGGCGTTGCCTGTTATGAAGTTGAGTGTTTTGGGTGCCATGACAGTGATGAAATTAGGGGTCGCCTAGTGTACACAGCGACGAGGTGTTGGGTCGTTGATGATGTATCGAGAGAGCATGTACCTGGTCCTGTGATCTAAATATGCTCTGAGGTTTGCGATTTGGTCACGCAGTGTGCGTCGATGCTTTACGTTGTAATGGCCTGACGGTACTGGACATACAGCGGGCGATCTCACGATTTGGATCACCGCAACATGCTTTCACACATTTCGCTGCTCACGCCCTTTCTTGCGGGGAGAGTGAGTAACGAGTTGATCGTCAGCATTGTTAATGGAGCATGACAGCACAACGGCTGACTTGTAATGTCACTACAGTATTGACGACGCCGGCCAAGATGGGCATTGAAGTGTTGACTTCAAAGACATTGATTTTGTATCTTCGGCAACTACGCTCGACGGTCCGCCACCATACCTGGCTTGCTATCCTTGCTGTGCATTGCCGGTGGTACTCGATACCTACAGCCATAGCGCCTCCTGACCTTCATCACCCATGCCCAATTGCAACGCTTACACCTCCTCGAGAACCGTCTCCTTGAACTCACGCTCAACCTTCTGTCCAGCCTCATTCGTGTCCGACTCGCCGTGGAGCGAGAGCAAGTTACCGAGATCGAACTTGGGTGCCTTGAGGAGCTTGACCTTGCGAACGTGGACCTGATCTTGATGTTAGTGTGTATCCCATATGTCTAGCACCCACTCAGCAGGACGACGTACATGTTGAAGCGGGTAGATACCCTGTGTGCTCTTCTGGATCTCACGCCCAATAACCTCCGGAATCAACTTAGTCACAAGCTGGCTCAACGTGCAGCTCTGTGCCTCCTTCTGCATGATGTCCGTCATCTTCTTCCTGATCGCCCGGATCTGCGACGCACGCGCGTATGTCGCCTTCTTGATCTGGTTTGGTCGTCTTTGTGTGAAGGCGATACAGAACAGACGGAGGAGGTAGTCATCGGTGGTCTTGACGACGACGTTGGCCTCGATGAGCGACTGCCACTTGCGGACCAGCGAGCGCAGCTTGTCGGATGTGATGTCCAGGCCGTGGAAGTTGGTCAAGCAGTTCTTGCCCTGAACCTCGTCGACGCGGAGCTTGATCTTGCGGAAGCTGTGGTCCTCATCCTTCTGGAGATCGGCGAGAGATGCCTCGAAGATGCGGCCTTTGAGCGAATCGTTGGCGTTCTTGAGACCGGTGGTGCGGTTTACGAGGGTCTTGCCAACACTGGCAGACATGTCAGTATTGCTGCTATTGTCATGCGCAACCTGATGCGTGGGACATGGTCGATATCGTACTCTCTGACAGCAAAGGTGGAGGGCGCCTTCACAGAGAACCAATCCTTCTTCGCGAACGGGTCTGTCCTCTTCTTCAATCCCTTCTTGCCCTTTGACAATCTCTTGTTCTTGCCGACCGCCATGTTTGCGGTAATTGAAGAATGAGAGGATTGGAGGTCGAGTTGGCGACGTTGTCGATGTTCGCTGGCTGTCGAAGTCGTCTACGCTCAATTCGAAGATCCGGTGCGTGCCAAGATATTCGACTGAGCCTTGCATGCCTCAGGCCAACCTAGCTACGGTAGCCAATCACAGCCACCTTTCTCAGGGAGGCCTGACCTTCAGTCGCTCGTTTCTTCCGCACGAAGAATACGTTTGTCTTCGCCCTTCACGAGACGACACACATATCACACTCATAAGCGGTCATGGACGTGACAACTCTTTGTCGCGGGTAGCAATTGATGAAAACTATACAGAACGAAGGCGCCTCAAACTACACCCCTCGAGACCATCGACACATGTCTTGAAAACCTGACATTGTTGAGCGTATCCCCACCAAGAGCATGTGCGCCGGATCGTTCGAACGTGTCGGCCTCGAATCATTATGGCGGTCGACCTCAGCTCATCGTCAACGCAGCATCGCCAGATCACTTGGAGTCTCGAACTGGCGGTATCTTGCGGTGGCGTGAACCACCCCACCATCACAACGCCACTCAGCTGACCAGCGCGACGAAGCGTTCAAGATGTGTAGGTGCAGACACTGAGCGAGCAGTCCGCTTCCTGTTCGTCTTATCAAGTTTCGTTCATAGCAGCTACTCTGCGATCAAGATTTCCCACACTCGACTTTTGACAAAGCCACAAGTGCCAGCCATGTTCGGCCCCCTAGATCTTCTCGTTCCTCCCATACTCCTTTTCTGCACGGTTCTCACACTTCCATTCACTCTGCTTATCCTGCCCATCACTGGTCGAGCGGGCGACCTCACTTCTATCGCCAAAGTCCGCAACGCCTGGTTCAAGCACCTCTGGGCATGGTTCGGACCAGGCTCGAAACCAATCTTTGCTCCTCGTGTTCAACCGATTGTTTCTCAAGCCAAGGGAGTCTGCATTGATGTCGGTCCGGCTTCCGGGATCTGGCTGAAGGAGCTGGGCGACGTTGTTCGTAGAGGTGCGATCACCAAGATCTACGGCGTAGAGCCGAATCCGAACTTCCAGGCGGATCTGAAGAGGAACGCGGCGAAATATGGATTGGACAAGGTGTACCAGCCGATTCAGGCATATGTCCAGGATCTCGAGAATTTCGGCGTTGCGAAGGGGAGTATCGACACGATCATCACTGTTCATGTCCTCTGTAGTGTGGGCGACCATAGCGACCAGATTTGCAAGGACTTGTACGACTACCTAAAGCCAGGTGGTCAATGGCTAGTTTACGAACACGTCGTTGCGAGATTCGCAGTCACACGAGCCTGGCAGAGTACGTTCCTCGATCATGTCACTAGCAGCATATTACTTGTGCTTGATGAAGTCAAGTGCCTTCTATGAGCAAGAGCTGACTTCGCGATGTTGCAGAGCTCCTCAACCTGAGCTGGCCCATCCTGCTTGATCAGTGCGAGCTGCTACGAGACACCGAGTCAGTACTTCGCAATGCCGGTGAATGGGCGGCTGTCGACTTGAGACCTTCGCCAGGCGATGGGTGGTTTCAGGGCTTGCCCCATGTCGAGGGTACGCTGATCAAGGCTGGCTGAGGTCAAATGTCGGTCGTTGATGCACACTTGGAGGCTTGGGCTTAGACCGAGCCTTCATACGTCTTCATCACGCAGATTTACCGGGTGCGTTGCGGTCTCTGGAGTCAGAGGACTGGGGAGCACTGATACGTTGATATTGTAATGCAGCGTTGTTGTCGCGAATAATGCTACCTAGCTCAGCTCAGCTCGCTTTTGGTGGCGTGATGTGGCCGAGAGCTACTACAGCAACTTACTTCCACAACATGCATGTCAGCAGCTGTCACCCCACTGCCGATTTGCAGGCACGTTCCCTTGGAATCTCAAGACTAGTCACATATCTGCATATTACTCACTATCTGATTCTGATAGCTGTTGACCGAGGAGCCGATCATGGCGCGAGACAGCCGATGTGATCCGGCTTCTTCGGTCCTAGAACGTTTGTACTGTTGATGAGGCTGAGCTAAGTTGCCAATCATCTGAGTGTACTGTCCACATATTGGGACCCTGGGCACTCTGACATCGCCGTCAGTCTGCAAGTAGCGGGCTCTAGCATTCAGCTTCCGATCAGAAGTCGCTCTGCTGTAACTCGGCTCACCCCTGTGACAAGGAAGTCCCTGCTCTACGCCGCCATAGGCTGTCACTATACTCGACAGACGTCACGACCCGATCAGGACATGGATGGTACTCTTGTCCCCGGCACGGGAGCCATCTACCCACCAGACCTCCCGCAATGCTCCAGCAACTGGCAAAGCAACGCAGGCTACATCGATAGTCAGATTCCCTTGCTAGCTCTCTTCGTCGCTGGCCGGCTAGGCTGCACTCGCGCCACCAGACCCTTCTCAACGATATACTCTTTCGCCATCTCGCCTCGGCGAAGCTGCAGCGACGCAGGCGGCTGTGGTGGGGTGAATACGAATAGCGATTGTGGGGATGGGACGTACTGTCTCCCTGGTGCGCCGCAACTATGCATCGTGTCTCAGCGTGTATTGACATTGCTTCAGGCGTCGAATGCGGTACCTGGGCAGGCGCAGCAGCTTGCTGCTACGACGTCTACTCTACTTATAAGTCCCCGGCACCCAGCAATAACACATGCAGTCCCTTCCATTCGCTACTGCAGAACTACACGTTCCCAGTCTTGGAACCGCTGTCGACACCTACCACCCGCCCATCGTCAGCTTCCTGCTACCTGGACACCACGATATCTGGGTCATACCCCATAGCTGGACGCGTGACTAATCCCAACATCATCGTCGACAGCTCGGGCACGGTCTGCTGTCCCGGAAATTTGGACTCCATCACGCTCAAATCCGCAGACGGCAGTGATCTGCTCGACGCTGTCTGCATTCCGTGGGTGGAGAGATCGGATTCAAGGACGATACTACCACCCTGGACCGTGACGTCGACCTCGACATCGACGACTACCTTGATCGCGACCGCGACAGCAGCGGCGGCCAGCGTCGGCAGCGCTTCTGCTGCTAAAGCGAAAGGCATCAAACGCCGAAGTGTATTGCTCGCTGCGCTCTGCGCCACGGTGCTCCATTCCTGTCTGCCGCGGTGATAGCCTACATGACCTCCAACATACGCCATCTGATACTGGGGTTCGCCGCACTCGATGGAAATGCGACCTACGCATCTTGCAGAGTGAGCCGTGGCATTATGTCGCCGGGTGCATGGGCTGCATAGCGACATGAAGATAGATCATAGAACCCTGTTCAGCGTAATCCAATCATGCACACACTTGACAATTTATCAATAACTGGAATCCCATCTTCTTCTTATGTACACCATATCCCTTACCGCGAACATTTCATCATGCCCTCTTGAACCGTGGTATCAACTCGCTTGACGTCGAAGGATTCGGCCCCATATTATCCATGTCTTCGGCCCAGCCGCCCAGGCAGTGTGCGTCTAGGCATCTCGCGGTGGGTTGATTTCCCTCCCTAACACTCGGAGAAGGAAGAAGTCCAATGCTGCACACATCTGGCGAATATCGAAGCGCAGCATAGGACCCCGGAGGCGAGGCCTACATGTAGGGTCTACCGGACGCGAGGTAACGGCAGTGCATCACTGGTCAAGGATCTGCAGTGTGAACATCTCAATCACGGAATATACTTGCAAGTGCAACTGGGTACCGAACTCCGAATATTCCTCGATCGCGACGTTCTTTGGATCTCAGCGAGCCACATTGGTCAATCGATCACTACGATACGACCAGAGCCATCTGGGTCGAGGATCTCACCTAGTCACCACTACAGTACTTGATCGCCTGACTGCTCAGTACAAGGGAGAACCGTCATGGACAACTCCACTCTCCCCTCCCTCCGAGCGCCCAACCCTTCCCGCCTAACAACCCTCCTCTCCACTACACCAAGCTACCTACCCCCTCACACCCTCCGCTTCGTCCTCGCCTTCCTCATAGCCCTGCTACTACTGACCCGCTACATTTCCACCCGCTCTGCCACGCCGACTAAGTCTACCAATGGCTCCCCCTTGCCCATCCCAGCGATCTCATACTATGTTCCCCTGCTCGGACACCTCCCAAACATGGCCTACGACGCCGCAGCCTTCACGCGCAATCTCCGGGACATCTATCGCGGTCAGGGAGCGTACTCGCTGAATTTCGGCGGGACGGTGCATAACATCATCTTCGCCCCCGCGCTAGCAACCTCGATGCTCAACCAACCGAATGCGAACGCAGAGGCAGAGACTGTGTTCAAATCCCTCATGGGGCGTGTGTTCGGCTGGCCCGTGATAGCCGAGAGCGAGGGGTATGATGCCTTTCTCGCGCCGCTGAATGCGCTGTACGTCAACTTCTCCTCCAAGGAGCCGTTGGATGCGATGGTGAGGAGGACGGCGGAGAGGGTGAGAGCTATGGTTGGCGAGTTTGTGACGGGGAGTGAGAGTCAGGTTGATCAGACGCTTTGGGAGCGGTTCGCCAATGCGGAAGTGAAGCGGGATGCAGTGGGAGAGGCGGTCGTGGAGGTGGATTTGCTGGAGTTGGTGAGGGATTGGTGCGCTAGGGCGGCGAATGGGAGTATCATCGGGAGTGATTTCGTCAACAGTTTTCCGGAGTTCTGGAAAGATTTGTATGAGATGGATCGAAGCTTCTTGCTACTTGCCACCGGGCTGCCGAGGTGGCTGCCAATACCTCCGTTGACTAGGGCGCATCTTGCGCGGAGGCGGATGCTGGACTCGCTCGAGGTGTTTGAGCGGGCTGTAGATAAGCATGGGAATGGCGAGGATGCGGGAGCGGAGTGGAGAGAGCTGGACGATGTGGGACCTGTTGTCAAGGGACGGCTGGAGTTGTATAGGAAGTATGGTATCAGTATGAGGGCGAGAGCAGCAACGGAATTGGCGCTGATGTGGGCCGCGAATGCGAACTCGAATTCGCTGGTTTTCTGGATGTTGGAGCGGGTGTATGCCGACAGAGCCCTACTGAAGCTATTGCGAGAGGAGATCGCGCCGTACGCTCGTCCGACGCAATCTGCTTCGGACTTCGGCATGCCAGAGCTACCGCGGCTAGAGGTCCTTGACGTCGAGGGGATCTGTTCTAGCTGCCCACTGCTGAAGAGCTGCTACATCGAGTCTCTCCGCGTCGACACAGCGAGCTGGAGTCTCAAGATCGTGAAGCAGGACTTTGTGCTTGCGCCGCGAGACAAGGAAGCGCAGACTTGGCTGCTCCGCAAAGGCGAATTTGCGCATGTGGCGCATGACCTGCACAATACTGATCCGAATGTCTTCGAGCATCCGGATGTGTGGAAGCCGGACAGGCATGTGAAGTATGATGAGGATGGCAAGGCGGTGGGTGCTGACTTGGGAAGTATGAGGCCTTATGGTACGTTGCGTGTCCGTGCTCCCCACGTGTCTCGTTGTCGCAGCACTGACTCTATGCACCAGGCGGCGGTGGCCATATGTGCAAAGGTCGACAGTTCGCCTACAAGGAGTGCATGATGTTCGTCGCGGCCATCATTGCGATTTGGGACATTGATGCAGTTGGCGGTGGCGAGTGGAAGATGCCGAAGCATAAGAAAGCTACTGGTGTGTACAACACGAGTAGTCCGACTCGGGTGTGGGTCAAGAGGCGTAGATTGCCGTAGATCGTAGAACTCCGATCAGTAATCGGAGTCTACTTCTTCCATGATTGCTGTGCTCAGTAGATTTCGAGACCGGCCTTTGCTCGCTCGACTGTGAACACTGTCGGATGGGCTCAAGTAGGATGGTGACATGATCGGTTGATCTAGGGCGGCTCTTTGCTTCGCTTTGCTTTGACGATACTGCTTCGCATCGCGATCCGGCTTGCGTGTGGTGCTGTCATCGAGTCGAAGCAGCTGTTGGGTGGTCTGGTAGACATAGGCCAGGCCGAGCCCTCCAATGATGCCGATCAACGCTGCGAAGCCGAGATAGTTGTAGAGCGGCTACATCATGTCAGTAGCCGAGACATGTGAGATCAAATCGTCGAGTCATGACATACCTCGAGCTTGACAAGTAGATGCACAGGCAGAGCAAGACAGGCTACAATGGCGCGTCCAAGATACACTACAGGTTGGAGGAGAAATACCAAGGGTCGCCAGAGGAAGCTTGCCAGTGCAAAGAGAGTGATTGTCAAGTAGTAGACGACAATGGCGATTGGGTAGCAGATCCACCACAGTACTGTTCCCGTCCACGCCAGGTAGATGTTCATCGTTGACGCTGCCCGCCTCTTGACCCAAGTACCTCACAGTAGTCACCCGTCAACGCCGCCCAGTCGCGTGCCAATGCCAATCTGGCAGCAAGCATCAGCAAGTCACAGATGTCTTGCAGATGGAGGATTCGGCAGACTCCGAGCAGTTCGCCGCATCAAGCGAGATGCATGCTGCCGTAGCGAGTCACTCCAATCACAGGGCGGCGTGTACGCCTCTCACATGTGCGTGCAGGGCTCACGGCACGGGCAGGCGAGGGTCGTACAAAGGCTCAAGGCACCGCTGCTGATCCGCATTCCTGTTGATTGTACGAAGTATTTGGTGAATTGCTGGTGGTACTGGATTGTGCTTTGTTCGTTGCGAGCCCGTGGCATTGGGAGGGCAGGACTGGCTTCTATTCACAGCGCGTGCTTGCCTTTACGCGGGCCGAGATCGGCATTTGGGTGAGATTTTGTTGGCGGGGTTGTGTTGATTGGCGGGCACGAGGGACTCGTGGAGTATTGCCTTGAGGGAAGGAGGGGATCAGGGCGATGGGCAACTCGGAGAGTAAAGAGAAGGACAAGGAGCACCGCACCGCTGCCACTGGAAGCCCTGCTGTCGCGCGGCATGCGCGGAAAAGAGAGAGTGCACACAGCTTGAGTTCGGCGTCGGCGTCACATGCTAGCAGCAACACCCCGCCGCCGCTACCCACGGCTTCACTCATATCCACCACCACCTCCGCATCACAGACCACGCAACACTCGCGCGCGCATGCGACGGCTATCCCCGCCATCAGCCCGGCATCGTCGCACAACCTCCAATCCACTGCCGCTACTCACAGCACGCGGCCGCTGACTCCGGGCGGCGGCAACGCGACTCTCACTCCGAACGACTCGGCCATCAGTCAGCTCCTCGACTCCCAACACACAATGGGTTCTTCACAGTCCAAGGATGCCGCGCAATCGCGTCCCACCACCCTATCCACCACCGCCACCTCACCACGCCCCACCTCCACCGACCCTGCCATCACTGAAGTGCAGAGCCCCGTCTTTCCCTCAGACTCACCCTCCGCACGTCCTGTGGATGTCCCTTCAATTCCCACCCTACGCCGCACAAGCCTCGACAACACCTATCCCGGCCCTGATCCGAACAGCATTGGATCACCCTACGGACTTCCGCCTTCAGACTACAGCAGACCGCCTAGACTGCCGCTGCCAATAGATGAAGAGGGTCATGTACCAGGTTCCCCCATAATCTCCCCACAAGACCTCATATCACCTGTCGAGGGTGAGCTCGAGGGTCTGCCACGTCGCACCTCCGTCCTCAGCGCTAACACCGTCGACGATGAAGATGCGCTGGACAATGAGGCGTACACTACCGCCGAGGCCGTCGATGTGCCCAAGGTGCCTACCAAGGTCGAGTGGCGTGGGCCAGGGGACAAGATCTTCGTGACCGGGACATTCGTGAGCTGGGAGCGCAAGTTCAAGTTGACGAGGAGCAAGGAGAAGCCTGGCGTGTTCAGTGCCGTCATCGGGCTGAAGCCGGGGACGCATCATTTGAAGTTCCTGGTGGATGGCGATATGATGACTTCGAATGATATACCTACTACTGTCGACTTCACCAACATCCTGGTCAACTACATCGAAGTGGTCGCTCCGCTGCCTGGAGACTCCGCACCACCTTCTGCAACGGCTGAAAAGCAGCCAATACCTGGCACAGCTGCTGCAGTTGGCCAGTCACCAGGCACCGCGGACGGTGTCAAGCCTCTTGACATCCGCACCGTCGCTCGCCCGTCTGACGGCGCAGCCACCGCCAACAAGCAGCCCACAGCCGCAATTCCCATCTCCGGTACAGTCGCTCACAGCACATCCTCCGTCAAGTCTGCGCGCTCCGCGTCTAAAGGCGTGCCTCTTCCCAAAGCGACTATCCCACGCGCCACCTACACGCAAGCGATTCCTCAATTCCTCGTCGACCTCGACACCTACAGCGACCGCAAATCCGAGGGCTATCGTCGCTGCGACAGCGTCATCAAGACCCTCCCTCAGCCGCCTAGTCTGCCGGGTTTCTTGGGGAAGTCGATCCTCAATGGTACCACGCCGCATAAGGACGATGCAAGTGTGCTGATCATGCCGAACCACACCGTGCTCAACCATCTGGCTACCAGCTCGATCAAGAGCGGTGTGTTGGCGACGAGTGGGACGACGAGGTATAAGCGGAAGGTCAGTACTGGGTTGCCTTGGAAGAAGTAACGACAACAGTAAGCTGACTTTGTATGTTTGGCAGTTCCTCACGACCATCATGTACAGACCCACCACCATGGAGGCCTGAGGGATAATAAAGCCCTTGCATTCGATCTCGCTAGGGTTTGGGGAGGCTCCCTACCGTGACTCCTGGAAACACCGTGTTCTGATCGCAGCGCTGGAGAGACTGTGGCCCATTCCCACGGTGAAGCAGCGTATCGCGCCCTTGCAGCAGCAGACATCTGCACCTCTTCCGGCAGCGCAGCAACACACAACACAGCACACAGCACAACAACAGCATCGACATACACTAGCATTCCCTCCCGGTCTCCGACTCGCACTGAATACACTACCCCTACGGCCCGCGCATCTGACTGCACCACTCGGAGCTGGGACTGGAGCTGGAGCTGGCGTACCGACGTCGAGAGGCAGAGCAAACCGAGAAAAGCGCATAGCGAGACGCGAGGAGCGGAGAGCGAAGAGCGAATATAGATATCTCGGCTTTTTTGGGGAGGCTTTGAGCGTACTTGTAGGGGATGAGGCAAAAGCAGGGACGAGAGGCATGAGAGCGACTGAGAAGC
>JAVRRP010001052.1:0-11780 GCA_036872775.1 Oleoguttula sp. CCFEE 5521 | reverse complement strand
GACTCCTCGTTCAATCCGCTCTTCTCGTGCCTGCGAAAGGCCATCGAACGAGAAGAGCGGATTGAACGAGGAGTCTAGAAAATCCTCGACGAACGATCGCAAGTGCTTTCTTGCCGACTCCGCAAGTTCAACGCTCAGTCCAAAGTCAGACTGCTCATTGAACTCCTGTGATAGTTTGCCGCGATACTTCGGCTTGTTCCACTTTTTCGTCTTGTCCATCTGATGCAACGTCTGGCTCTCGTTCGTGATCGAGGGCTGGCCCGTCACAGTAGAGTACTTGGTATCGTCTCGCTTGACCCAGACCATCGTACCAAACCTGTTGTGTCTGGTAGGAGCGAACTTCTTGTAGCTATCCAGCATAGCCCGCTCCTTTGACAGCGTCTCTTTCAGGTATTGCGTGTCAGTGCTTGCTACTTGTTCTTGCTTCATGAACAACTTCTTGGCGTCCACGCCTTTGAGCAAGTGGAACAGGATCTCCAGCATCACGGGTCCATAGTCCTGGAACTCATCTCCAGCTCCAGATCCGATGGTCAACAACAGGGTCAGGATGTCCTGCGCATGGAACGCATCAACGGTAGCCGATCTTATAACATCGTTCTCGTCCCCCTGGCTCGGCAAATGCTGCGGCTGCACAATCATAGCCAGATTGCGGAACAGATACAAAACCAGCCGTATGGTCCCCTCATCCCGCTTACTCCTCTCCCTCCTCGCAGTAGCCATAGCCGGCAGTCCAATCCTCACCACCGTCCTCAAGATACTCGTCGCATCGCAATGCAACACCGCCCTCTTATACCCCACCTGCGCCAATTTCAAAAACGGCACATGCCTGTAGAACTCCCCACTCTTCTCCCTCTCCTCCCCCAGCCCGTCCAGCGGCCAGGTGAGCGGCACGAGCAACTCCAACACTCCCAGCGCGAGCTTACTCTTATACTTGCTCTCGCTTCCCTCTGGCCATTGCGCTAGGATCTCCAGCAAGTCGCCTTTGACAAGGTTCGCTTCGGCAAGACAGCGCTTGACATCGTGGCGGTCGGTCTTCTCGTCGTAGAGTCGGATCCAGCGGGTGAGATCCTTGAGGACTGCGAGGGCATCGTCGCCGATTGCGTACGAGGCATCGAGGGTGCTGCGGCCGCCGAGGGCGGAGACGAGGGAGTAGACGTAGGCGCGCACTTCCGGGTCGACCGTGCTGGAGGTCTCGAAGGGGTCCATGGCGACTGTAGTGGCATGTGGGTCACATACCGCGTCGTGATATTCTGTCTAGTCACGTCAACGCCCATACATCGCAGTAAGAGCGATACGATATGAGCTCTCAACTTCATCCCAGTCCAGTCAAGCGGAAGACGTGTCGCGCGTCTGCTCGAACGCGTGTCTAGCCAGCTGTAGTGGCTACCACCTCGGCATACCGAAGCTTGGGCCGACGATATATATTGGGGCATTGTAAGACAGCCGGGGTCGCTGGTGTATCACGGTTCGAGCACCGCAATGCTCCTTCCACGCCTCGGCCATGGCGCTCGTCAAGCTCTCCGCACCCGACACCGCTCCTTCAGCTCCGCCCTCCTCCGCCCTGCTGAAACCCAAGCAGCCCACGTAAAGTTTCTCGGCGTAGTAGGAGCCGGCCAGATGGTACACCCTCCACCACCCACACCTCATCTCTCTCGCGACTGACGACTTCCACTTCCAGGGCCTCGGCATAGCCCTCGTCGCCGCCCGCACCGCCGGTGTCCCCGTCACACTCGTCGACAGCAATCAAGCCTCCCTCGACAAAGGCTTGAAATTCGCCGACACTTTGCTAGCCAAAGACGTCTCCAAGTCCCGGATGAGTCAGGATGATGCCGACAAAGCTCGCTCGTTCTTACGGCCGACGACGAAAATGGAGGATCTAGGAGGCGTCGATATGGTCATCGAAGCCGTGCCTGAGATCCTGTCGCTCAAAACCTCCATATTCGCACAGCTAGCGCAGATCTGCCCCTCCCACGCTGTGCTGGCGACAAATACCTCTAGTCTCAGCATCACGACTCTCGCAGCCTCAACGACGAAGGACCCGAAAGATCTGAGCGCCAGCTCGAGAGTGCTGAGCACGCACTTCATGAACCCTGTCCCCATTCAAAAGGGTGTAGAAATCATCTCCGCCTTGCAGACCTCCCAAGGGACTCTAGCGACAGCATTGGAGTTCTGCAGAAGGATGGGCAAAGTCCCCAGCACAAGCGCCGACACGCCGGGCTTCCTCGCCAACAGGATCCTCATGCCCTACATAAACGAAGCCATCATCTGCCTCGAGTCCGGGATCGGCGACCGCGACTCCATCGACGCTATAATGAAGAACGGCACCAACGTCCCGATGGGCCCCCTACAACTCGCGGACTTTATCGGATTGGATACGTGTCTTAGCATCATGAAGGTCTTGCACGAAGGGCTGGGCGACTCGAAGTACAGGCCCGCCGTGCGGTTACGCAGTATGGTCGAAGCCGGCTGGCTGGGGAAGAAGAGCGGGAGAGGGTTTTATGAGTATTGAACAGACCCGAAAATGGAGGTATAGACGCGGGCAGGTGTGCGAAAGGGTTGCCTCGTCATCTGGGCCGGAGTATTTGGATGTAGAGACTATGTATTACGAAACAGCGCACGGCATTGTGTATAATTGTTGCGATGCCCGCTGTGCAGCCATAGTCGATGCGGTGTAGTGATAGAGGCGCCAGCACCTCCGATAGTCACGGTACAGATCCATGGCTCTGCAAGCTCAAATGCTTGCCAGACTGCGAGCGATCTCACCGCGCCTTTCCATTAGCTCCCTTCTGGCCGAAAATACTGTCCACCACCTCTCCTCCCCTGACAGCCAGTATCGATAACAACGTATCGCTCAGTCCATGCGTCCCCTCGTTACACCCCTGCAACCAGACGCCAGCGTCATCACTCACAGCACCGTCTCGGAATTGCACACGGTAGTCTCTCGCAACCTGCCATGAGCTTGACTGGCTGGAAGCTCTGAGATGTGCAAGAGGTGCGAGGATATCCTCGTGAGCATTGCGGAGGTAGCCTGAGGCGACGATCACGAGGTCGACGTCTAGGGTTTCGGACGCAGGTGAGGGGTAGGCTTGGAAGGCGGAGGAGGCGTTGTGGATGTGTAGGCGCAGGCATGGGGAGTCTCCGCTTGGGGCTGACGGAGGTAGGTCTTCGACGTGTGATATGGTGCGATGATTGAGTATTCGTTGCGGCCACTCGTCTTCGTTGGAGTACTGTATTCGTTGGGAGTACAGTGATGCATAGATCTCTTCCAGCAATGCTATCCGCACCACGCCGTAGTTGGTCGCCTTGTCCTGGGCGATGGCTTCTGCTCGTAAGGCTGGGTCCTGGGAATAGTAGTCGTCTACCCTTTCGGGATCGAACACTTCGTTCACAAAGGGCGAGTCGTCGCTTGGCCGTAGCGCTGAGCCGCGTATGAGGAGGTGGGACGTACATCCTGGGAAGCGAGAGGGGAGATTGTGGAAGATTTCTGCTGCTGACTGCCCTGCACCAATCACGACTATGGACTTCGGTGGCTTGTCTGGAGTGAAGGCTTTGTGTGCTGTGGTGGCATACTGTGAGCTGTGTATTATGCGAGGGTGGTGGCGTGGCACCCAGTCAGGTAGTTGAGGCCGTCCGCCGGCGGCTATGAGAACGTGCTTTGCCAGGCGTTCTGTTCGATGACCGGTTGTGCGATTGGCCGAGAGGACGCGGAAAGAAGTGATGGCTCCCGTGGTGGCATGGGTGCTGGCTGGCTCGACAGACTCAACATCTTGATCATAGTCTACCACGTCCTGGAAATGGTCTGCACACCATCGCATGTAGTCCTCGTACTCAATTCGTTGCGGTAGGAATGTGCTGAGGTTCGTGAATGCAACGAGTCGATTCTTGCGATGCAGATAATTCAGGAAAGTGAACTCGCTCCGCGGGTTCCGGAGCGTGGCCATGTCCTTCAGGAAGGAGATCTGCATCTTCGCTCCTGGAAGCAGCATTCCGGCATGCCATGCGAAGTGCTGTTGACGCTCGAGGAATCTCACCTTTGGATCGAGAGTCCGTAGGCTTGGATTCTCTTCGTCGATAGCATCGTGAAGAGCGACAGCGACGGCGAGAGAAGCAGGACCAAAGCCAGCGCAGATGAGATCCTGAACTTCGCTGTCTGTATGATGGCGAATATGGGAAGTCTTTGAGACTGTCTTGCTATGGTTCCTTCGTCCAATACCATTTTGATCGACTTTCATGTTGGCCATGTTGGTTTCAATGCCTGTCTGACTCCCAGTAGGCGACGGCGGTATTGCGTGTGGCGACATACTCTCGACGCGACGATGTTTCACTAGTTAGTTTGGGATCGACTCCGAGAGGATGTCACTGGCATACGCGGACGCTGTGTTAGTATGTCAGATGATCAGATATGTGCCTGAGTTGTCAATGTAAGACGTCACACTAGCGGCGGTTCAGACCCTGCTTCCGTCTCAAGGAAACAGCAAACATAGGTAGAAATCGCACCGCCCGACTTCGGCCGGCACCATTGAAAAGCCATATTGGCCACTGACTCTCACCTACGACATATGCCTGTCGAATTCGCAAGAGGAGGGTCATCACCTTACGATTCTCGCAGCGCCGACATCGCCAGCCCACGCAACACCGGCAAATCCCACGCATTGCGCCGCCGCCAGCGAGCACGAAGCGCCGTGGACCTTGCTCCTGCAGACAAACACACTCATGGAACGAGATGAAGTCGTCCACCCCTCCTTGGCATCAACGATCTGATAGGCAAGGACCGTAATCAGATCCGCTTTTGCTCGGATCAGATTACTCTGAACCTGACACCATCGCCGACGGAAAACTCTTCACCGCGGATATGAGGCAGAGAAGAGGGGAAAGAGGATGCTGCCAATGCGCTAGAGAATGCGACTGAGACAAGTGGTCCACAGGAGCTTTGAGAAGTGGATGGTGTTGGTAGCGAGGTCAGAGAGTTTGCAAAGTTTTTATCAGATCGTCGTTATCTTTCAAGATCTGTACATACTGCCGAGCTTTGAGGTGCATGATGAAGTGGAGGTTATTGAAGCACCGAATCGAGCTTGTAAAGCTGGTCTGCTCGTTATGTTGGCTGGAGATTGCTCGGCGCGCGACTCAGTGTTGCTGGCAAGTGACACGGTGCTGACAAGGGCTACGTGGGACGAATGGAGCTGAGAAGTGGACCACAGCGAAACGTAAGGTAGAGTCTTGTAAGCTCAGGCGTTGCCGCGGCAGTGTACTCACAGCAGCTGCAGCGTGATGGCGAGATCGATACTGATGGAGGCCGTCTTGTCATAGAAGCGACTTTCATCATGCCATGGCCCAGGAGATGCGCCCTGTTTGCTTCTCCTATTTCCTGCGACGTAACTGATGTTCGTGATGGACACAATGAAGACAGCTGGCAACGTCTTGCGTCTGTTCCTCGCTGATGGGGCACGCCAGACCTGCTATAGTAAGTGTGCGTAAAGAAGCACAGGAGCGATTCAATATGTTATGAAGCGATCTTTCCGCGAGGTCCCCTGCACTGACAGACGTGTATCATCAAACAACACTCTGAGCTTTTGCCATGCTGGCATATAGTCCACCCATCTCTACTAGCTCGCTGTGCGTTCCCCGCTCGACGATTCTACCCTCGTCGAACACGAAGATGCAATCAGCACCTTGCACACTCGCCAGTCGATGGGCCACAGTGATAGTCGTCCGTCCCTTGCTGGCAGCTTCCAACGAGGTCTGCACTAGTCTCTCGCTGTGAGCATCGAGTGCACTAGTCGGTTCGTCCAAGAGCAAAATCTCCGGCTTTCGTAGCATCGCTCTGGCAATAGCTAGTCTTTGGCCTTGACCTCCAGAAAGTTTGGCAGAGTTTTTCGACGCACAGTCGGTGTTGTACCCATCAGGTAGGCTGACGATGAAGTCGTGGACGCCGCATTGCTGGCACACTGCTTCAATGTTTGCTTGTGTGGCAGTCTGACCAGGTGCAGCGCCGAGCTTGATATTGTAGCTGATCGAGCCAGGGAAGAGGTCGGGCTCTTGTGGCACTAGACTCATCTTTGACCTAAGTTTCCGTGCATCCATGTTCCTGATGTCGATGCCGTCGATGGAGATGCTTCCAGAGCTCGGGTCGAGGAAGCGCCCGATGAGGGTGATAGCAGTCGACTTGCCGGCTCCAGAGGGGCCAACGAGCGCGATGGACTGGCCGTCGGTGATCGAGAGACTGATATCTCGTAGCGCTGGCTTGCTATCGTTATTGTAGTGCAAAGTGACATTTTCGAACAGGATCTTGGGCGGAGTGCGGTCACCGAGTTTCTCGGTCAGCGAACTGGCTGATACGTCGCAGCTTACAACGTCCTGGAGATTGGCATCGCAAAGTATCGTCGGCCGCGAGGACAAAAGCCCCACGATATTCCGGGCTGCAGACTTGGCTCGAGTGATTTCGGGCGTCAGACTAAAGGCCTGGCCTGCACCCTGCGCGGAGAAGAGGAGAGCGGGTAGGATGATGAAGAACTGTGTGGAGGTGTACGTTCCTTCGCGGACTTGCTTCGATCCCCTAGCTAACGTTAGCGTAATCAACATCATGCGGCTGTGAATGGAACTCACCACCAGTATGCAAGTGAATACACGAAGTAGGTCACCGCAAACGAGAATGCGAGCAAAGCATTGGCAGCGATTGTGAAGCGTAGTCCGCTTTTGAAGGGGCCTTTCAACGCCTTCTTGTATCGCTCCAAGACTGCATCTTCCATTCCCAGGATCGCAATGGTCCGGATGTTGCGGCAGGCCTCGGCCGCAACCGCAGAGGCATCGTTGTAGGCGTTCCGATGCCGGTCCTCCGAGATATTCAGCAGTCGAAGACGGAGATAACCAGCTGCTATCAGCACCGGAACGCAACACAGGAGTACAACAGCGACCTTCCAGGCAACAACGAGTGACAGTGTAATACCACCAACCATTGATGTGCATATCGAGAGCAGAGTGCCAATTACGACACCCGACAAAGCTGCCAGGTTCCCAGCATCAGAGTTGACGCGAGCCATGAGCTCATGCAGGGAGCGACCGGGCGCTGCGAACCATATCATATCCTGGCGTAGCATATTGCGGAAGAGCGATCGCTGGATACGACCTGTCAATCGTGCGGAAGCCACTCCAAAGGCACTCCCGCTCCCTGCGTAGCTGACCAAAGCTATGCATGCAAGTATGAAGAACATCAGGCAGTAAAATCGGATACCATCTCTCAGGTCTGGTGTATCTGAATTCAGCAGGTGGATGAGATTACCGAAAATGATGGCTTCGCCGACAATGATCGCCCCGCTCACTGCGGAACAGACTAGTCCGACTGTGATGAGGAGTACGTCGGCCCTGACCAGGCGAGCTAATTCGCGCACGACGATTTGACTCGAAAGTGTCCCCTCTGTTGGCCGTAACCGCTCTCTTTCGGGTGAGGTGACAATGCTGTCGGCCGAGCCGCTGTCGACCGACTTCTGTGTCAACGGCAGCGAATCCGTTGATTCATCGCTATCGGATGTAGTCATAGTGGTGCCTTGAGTCTCGAGTAAACCATTGAAGATGGTTCCGGGTACAGCCAGTGCGTCAGGTGTACCGCTCTCGACCACCCTACCGTCGCTGAGAACGACTATGTTATCTGCGCCCAGTACGGTCGAGAGGCGGTGCGCGATCATGATGACAGTGGTTCCCGATGCAGCTACCCGACCGACGGTCTGTGCGACAAGCGTTTCACTCCGTGCGTCCAGCGCACTTGTCGGTTCGTCCAAGATCAGCACCGCAGGCTGGATGATTAGCGCCCGTGCAAGACAAAGTCTCTGCTTCTGCCCGCCTGATAGTTGCAGGCTGTTGTCCATGACCGAATCCAGTCCAACAGGGAGAGCATCGATGAAATCGACCCCGCTAGCAAGGAGTGCTGCGTCGCAGCGTTCAAGCTGACTCGCGTGCGAGAGTGACCGGTCCCTAAGTCCATGCAAGATATTGTCGCGTATACTGCCTGTGAACAGTATCGAATCCTGCTCTACGACAGATATCTGAGCTCGAAGCTGCGCGCTGTCAATGTGACGCAGATCGTGAGGACCAATTTGGATTCTGCCGGAGTAAGACTCGTATATCTTCAGCAGTAGTGACACTAGAGTAGACTTTCCCCCACCGCTCGTTCCGACAATTGCGTTGAAAGTACCCGGCTGGAAATGTAGGTTCAACCCATTCAGTACCTTTGCTGTCGGTCGTGCCGGATACGAGAAACGAACGTTTTCGAACGACAGGGCTTTACCACGCAGATCTAGTGGCGATTTCTCTTGCTCGGTAAACGTAATCCCACGAGGCCTCTTTGCATACTCAATGAGATCTTCAATTTCCTCCCCCGCGGCCGTAGCACGAGCAAAGATCTCTAGAAACGGCGCGAATTGCCCGACGACGAAGCTGGCGTCCAGTGTGAGTAGACACACAGCATACACAGTGCCCGCCTCGCCGCCAGCAGTCATCTGGCTACCAACAAAGAAGGCCAACGCATTGGCTGCGTAAGCTATACAGTACATCGCTCCGAACATGCAGGCAGAGGTGATCGCTTTGCGAACACCGGTGCCAAGACTCGATTGCAGAGTGGTGTGCTGTTTGCGACAAAGGTCGTCTTCCATGTCGAAGGCTTGAACGATCTTTATCGAATTCAGCGCCGACTCAAGCAAGGCATTGGCCGATTCGGAGGCCCTAGACATCTGCGTTGTCAATCTCGAGACCCGATGAGACCCAAGTATCACCACGATCACCATCGCGGGGACGACAGCAGCCAACAGTTTGCCCGTGAGCTTTGCGTTAAGCACGAAGCCTGCTGTGAAAGCTGCGACAAAGTAGCTCATAGACTGTATGAAGATGCCAACTTTTTCCGAGGTGCCGACTTGTATGGTCTCTACCTTGGCTGTGAGCAGAGCCGTGACATCGATGTCGTGCGTGTCGTAGTAGGCTTGATCTAGGTGCAAGAGACACTGCAGGAGCTTCCCACGCACGATGATCGCGATCGTCTCGCCGATACGGCCGAAGACGCTCATGTAGAACGTAGTGATTGCGAAGTACGCGACTGCAACACTAAGCAATTGCGTGATCCGAGTCCTAATCTCGTCCTCCGTCGGAGGAAAGGCGTTGATGATTTTTCCGAAGATGACGAACATGATCGGAAGAGGTATGCCAGCAGCGATGGCAGCGATGAGGGCCAAGATAGCCATCGATCTGCTCTTTCGATCTGGCAGATTGCTGCGGTAAAGGCTTGGAAAGGAAGTTTTGAACGGATTGAGTCCGAGTAGTTGTTTGTACACTCGACTTGTCAGGTGTCCGACAACTGGTTTGAGGTCTCGGGGTAGCCCAGGATCGAGTGTTGGAGCAGTGAAGCCATTGTCAATGCCTCGCTCCGCGGCGGTCGAAGAACGATGCTCCGTAGCAGTACCACAGAAGCTTGTCCGAGTCCTTGTGTTGTCATGGGACCTCCGTGTCTGCTCGGTGTGGCCCATTTCGGAAGTCTGCGCGTGCCCAGATGTGAAGGAGATCCCTCACGCTGATGCCATCTGCGTCGCACGGGTCGTCTGAATGCTAGCACGTCAATGAGCTCCTCTGGTGTCCCAACCGAGACCAGAACTTGCATGTGTCTGAGCGCACAGCAATGACCTTCGGCGTGGGTAGAGGTCGCCCTATTGATGAGTGAGGCGCAGTGAATCAGTTCGTGTAGCCTCTCCAGCCCTTGTAAGGAACTTGCACCAGATTGAGTGTGGAAATGGAGTGATCGATCCGGGTAATGCACACCCCAGCTGATGCGTGCCTTCGAGTTGTCGATCGTTAATGATGTGAATGTACTGCAGTTATCAATCACAGTCAGATGTGCTTGAGATGGATGGTCATTCACCTGTCGGTCAATGCTCAGAGCAAGCTCTGAACAGGACTTTGGTACCTTGGTACTTCCTGCTAGTCTGCTGCCAAACAAGTCACATCACGAACACTACTGCTAGTACAGATACTTGCGCAAGTCAACATGCGACATCTTGGCCGCCAAGGGTCTCCCTGCACAAGCAAGTACAGCATAGTTCCTGCATGTGCTCACCAGACTTGGAATTAGATCCGGCATCGGAGTAGTCAAAAGCAACATCGGCCGCTGAATCGTTCACACCATCTGAGCTCGCCAAAAAGTTCAAAACATGAGCATTGCTTCTACTAGCTTCGACGCAGCAGTGGGCCGCTGTACTGGTGGGTCCGTGGGAGGCTCGGTTCCGTCCTTGAATGTAGCAATACATCACACCCGTCTCTCACTCATCACGCGGAGTGGGAACGATCGTGATGGGCGTCCTCGTTCAGATCTAAGAGGATTGAAGGGCAGGACCGCCCAGGTCGCCGTGTGGACGCAGATTTCGGGCCCCAAGCAACGTGTGTGCCAAGTGCATGAACGTTGCCACCTCGGAGGTCCAAACCATCTGCTCTGCGGAGCTCATGGATACAAATCGACATCATCGTGCGTGTTGTACCCTGGAGGTGCTTGTCTACATGATATGTTGGAGCACTAGCGATGATGGTGCCACAGAGTTGCTCCGGAGGTCGATCTAGGAAGTGAGGTCGATCATTATCAATCTCATCTGATAATGGCCGGTCGGCTCCGTATTTTGTATCGATGATGCCGAGACAATGCCGAGTCTTCCCTCTCGAGTTTTCACGTGTCTGACGACCGCGTCAACAGCTCCCTTTCCGACGCGTCAATCAATGCCATACTGCTCCGCTGCTGTCAGTGAGGCGATGGCCAGAGGCACACGCTTGCCCAGTCCTGCCGTCATCGGCCCATATGGGGTGATTGATGGATTAGATTATGTGACGGCAAACATGAAGCATGGACCAGTCCTCCATCGCGACTGCCAATGTTCTCACTCATATCCATTCTTTCACTGCGATATCGGTTCATCACATCTCACTAACCATTTAGCATGCGAACTTACCAATGACAACAGCAGTGCAACTCATATACCCAGAAGCTCAAGTGGCGAGCGTAGTACTGCCGCCCTTACCCTCACTACAGGAACGAAGGTACTCACTGAACGGATTGGACGACCGGTTTGCTCACTTCATACTCGCCTGCTAGCCCCCAACGTGTTTTGAATGACCCTCTCGGTACCGCCACAATGTCGATCGATGGACTCTCGATCCTCAATCCACACCCTAAAAAGCAACGCGGTCCATCATTACTGCACTGTCTGGTGCGAAGAGAGGCTTCCTGTCCGGCTATAGAATTTTTGGACGCCCATGGCGACCGTCAACGGATCTCTTACGATGATCTACATCGACAATCCGATGCCTTGGCGGCATCACTTCTTCGGATGCGCCCTGAAACACCAGATGGTACGATCCCGACTCTCGTCGTCCCTATAGTCATCGAGCAATGTCCGTTGCTGTACATCAGTATCCTTGGGATACTCAAAGCCGGTTATGCCTTCTGTCCGATCTCGCCGGACACACCCCCGGAGCGAGTGAACTTCATTCTCGAAGATGTGGCGGCCAACGTCGTCCTCACTTCTGAGAGCCTTTCCAGCAAGGTCTTCGCATTAAGCAAGGTTAAGATTGTCATTGCCGAGGATCTGCTTAGGCAGCGTTCCGAAAGCTTGGTACATGTCGAAATCGACGAGAACGATGCAGCCTATGTGATGTATACGTCTGGCAGCACTGGCAATCCGAAAGGAGTCGTACTGCCCCATGGCGCAGCTACACAGAGTCTTCTTGCCCACGACACTCACATCCCTTCGTCTGATCGC
>JAVRRP010001051.1:0-11787 GCA_036872775.1 Oleoguttula sp. CCFEE 5521 | reverse complement strand
CGCCGCCCCACAGACTGTCCATCATCTCCATGCGTGTGGCAAATTCCACGCTCCTCCCCAATTTATTGTCGACGCTCATCGCGCTCTTCCCAAAATCACCGCCAGACTTCTTCGCGCTCTTGCTTGCCAGATAGCTCTGCCCCAATTGGCTGCGGTCGAGTAGGGTCTTCTTGAATGGACTCTCTTCCGCGAGGTCGTCGGCGTTACCTGCTGTGAAGCCAGCCTGCATGTCCCGAAGTGCCTGGCGGTCGCGCTTCTTTGGCGAGATGGTACGCAGTAGCTGATCTTCCCAAGTCATCTCCGCAACGCGGTCTGGACTCGCGAAAGCTGTGGCGCGAGTCTTCAGGATCGACTTGGGTGCCCTCGGTTCAGCTGCGAGGAAAGCGCCAGGCAGCTCTTGGTCGATCGCATCGACCTCATCCTCGTCACTTTCCAAGAGCATGCTGCTGTTATACTTCTCGAGTGTGTTCGGGCTGGGTGGCTGTACAGCACCGCCTATGTGACGATCAGCCACGGACTCGCTCTCGTTGTCGATCTCTTGCACAGAGTCATCGGCATGCGGCAGCTCAGTGGTAAGTAGACTATCCCCGTCATCGAAGCCGCCAGGTACAGCAACGACATTGCTCTGCTGCGATCGCTTCGCAAGCTTGAACTCGAAGGTGTCCTCCTCCTGTGCAGCAAGGTCACTATCTGCCTCGCTGTCGTCGCGCTGAGCAGATGCGGCAGTAGCTGGCGGCTCACTCAAGCCACTAGTGTCCATGCGCGAGGTCGAGCTAGCACCAGTGTGAGTGTTGGGTGCAGACTGCATGGAGGTTGGTATTCTCACCTGCAAGTCAAGATCGCCCATGTTCTCATCGTCGTCATCTTCGTCATCGCTATCAAGTCCGTAGGAAGTGTAGTGCGGCACGGTGAAAGTCCAGACACCAGTATCAGGGTCGTAGTCCCTTAGAGTAGTACCGCCAACCTTAGACAGGCGCAGCTTGTGAGCCGACAACTCCCTCTCGGCGGCTATGGCATCGGGTCGCGCACCATGAGATCTCTTCGCCGAGCGTGGCCAGCTCTGCTCAAGATGTATGGTACTGGGCACGTTCAAGCCTTGGCCCATCGGGGGCTTGATAGTGTCGTATGGCTCAATATAGACGGTGGCGTTGCGAGGGATCAGTCGTACAATCCCTAGCTTGGCTTGCTCTTCATCAGGCAGTAGATCGTCCAATGGCACAGCGCTGAGATCCACCGTCTTGCCGGGGTTGAATAGGATGACCCCAACGTTCGCACGGCCGATCTTGAAGTCTTTCACAGCGGACAGCTGCTGGCGGGACATGCTTCTAATCGCATTCATCGATGGCTGGGTCCAGTAGTCGCCTGGAGGAAGCTTCACCCTCGGGTCGGGCTTGGACTTCGTACCAGGTCCCTGTTTCGAGGTGGTCGGCTTCGTGGCGCTTCCCTCTTCAACGACGCTGCTCAAGACTCGACTGCTGTTCTGTCTCGAAGCGGGTGGCGCAGCGGGCGCAGGGGTGCTCGTTGGCGTCATCTCATCGTCGTCTTCTCGAACGACAATCGCGCCGCTAGTGCCGCTGCTGTTCTGGTCGGCAGCACCATTGTTGTCAAAGCTGACGGACTTGCGAGGACCTCCTCGTTGCGTATCGCGATCCTGACGTTCCAAGTCTGGGTAGGTGGGCTCCTCGGTCGAAGTGGACGTTGCTTGCGGCGCAGCAGGGGGGGTTGGTCCGAAAAGATCACTGCGCACGTTGCGATCTATCTTCAATCTCCTCATGCTGGCGCTTCCTAAGCTCCCACCTCCGCTTCCCAGTAAACTCCCTCCAAGGAGCAGACTGCTCTGTCCGTTCGATGGCGTGCGAAGGAGGCTAGAGCCGGCGCCGATCTCACTGCGCAAGTTCGAGGTCGAAAGGCTCTTAGACAAGCGACCTGACAGCGCACTGCCGATGCTACCGGCAGGACGCAGGAGGCTCGATGCGCCTGGCGACAGGTTGAAGGATCCAGATGATGGGCTGTTGTAGGTGCTGTAGCTGAAGCCATAGCCAGGGCGTGCCTTGGGCGTCATGCTCTGCGAGGCGCTCAGCATTGGCGACCCAGAACGGATGGACGACAACAAGCTAGCACGGGGTTTAGGCGGTGCTCTTGCTCCACTCAATGGGGTTGCTAGTGGTCCGACTGGCGGGCTTGGTGCCGCAAGTGAGGAAAAGAGTTGCGCGTTGCCGTAAGGATCGCCTGTCAATGTCGCAGTGAGCTGGTTCTGCTGCGGCTGTTGCTGCTGACTATTGCCGAAGAGCGAGTTCCCTGCCTGACTTTGGCCTTGGCTGTTACCGAAGAGGCTGTTACCCTGCCCTTGGCTGTTACCAAAGAGCGAATTGCCCCCGTTGTTGTTCTGTTGTGCGCCACCGAAGAGACTGCCTCCTTGGGCGCCATTGTTGCTTGCGCCGAACAGTCCGCCAGTAGCAGGCTTCGCTTGGGTGTTGCCAAACAGGCCACCTGTTTGCTGAGTCTGCTGGCCGCCTCCAAACAAGGATGTAGATGCTCCAGTGTTCTGCTGCTGATTATTGCCGAACAGACCACCTCCAGTGCCGGTGGTACTGCCGCCGAAAAGTCCACCACTCGCGGGCTTTGCAGCATTATTGCCGAAGAGGCCGCCGCCACCAGTCGTGTCGTTCTGGGGTGCCGAGCCGAACAGACCACCTGATGTGGCTTGCCCTTGACCAAAGGTGTTGCTCTGTGTCCCGCTCCCGCCAAAGAGCCCACCTCCAGTATTAGCAGTGGCACTGTTTCCGAACAAGCCACCAGTCGCTGGCTTCGCTTGGTTTGCACCTCCAAACAGCCCACCGCCGGTGTTGTTGGCGCCGAAGCCGCCTGATGCAGAGTTCCCGAAGAGACCGCCACTCTGCGCGGGCTGTTGTGCGGCTGGCTGTTGCGTTGCTCCAAACCCTCCGCCAAAGCCAGTACTTGCAGTAGCGTTATTCGTAGCACCGAACCCACCAAAAGCGGGCTTCGCTGGCTGTGCTTGGTTGGCTTGACCGAAAAGACCACCTCCCGAAGTGTTGCCACCAAAGCCACCAGTGCTGCCGCCACCGCCAAAGAGTCCGCCACCAGTAGCAGGCTGCTGTGCGGTGTTGCCGAAAAGACCGCCACCGCCGGTCGCGGTAGCGCCAAATCCGGTTGATGGTGCTGCGCTGCTGGTGTTGGCGCCGCCGAACAGCGATGTGGTTGCTGGCTTGTTTTGACCGAACAGCCCGCCCGAAGTTGCACCCGCGCCGAAGCCTGTTCCTGCGTTGCCACCTCCAAAGCCTGTCGACGTGCTTCCCGAGTTGCCGAACAGTCCGCCTCCAGTCTGAGCAGGCTGCGCAGTGTTGCCACCACCAAAGCCACCGAAGGTACTACCACTGCCAAAGCTATTTCCTTGCGGGTAGCGCTTGTTCTGTACGTAGTCCTCCACTCTCAATTCCTCGAAGCTCTTGTTCTGGAATGGTTGCTGGAATGTTAATGACTGGTATGCATTCGTCGTGTTGGATGTGCCTGCTTCCTTCTCGGTCGTCGCTGTGTATGGCGCAGCTGGGGTACCTTGAGTTGTAGTGGCTGCAGCGCCTGCGTTGCCTCCACCGAACGCGAAACCAGAGCCAGAGTTGCCAGCAGTGCTGCCGAATCCAGTGCTAGCAGCTGGAGCAGCTGCGCCGCCGAAAGGGTTGCTTGCAGCGCCTGTACTACCGCCGAACGGGTTGCTCTGTTGTGTGCTGCCGCCGAAGCCACCGCCAGTGCTGGATCCGAAGAGACCACCGCTTGTCGCATTCCCGCCAAAGCCAGTAGCTGCCGGCTTGTTCGCACCGAAGAGTCCGCCGCCTGTACCGTGATTAGTGAGATGTTCTTGCCGCGCACGGGACGTGGTGATAGATGCTCCGCCTGTATTGACGGCAGGCCTCGAGGTACCGCTCTGCTTCGACTTACCAGTGTTGTTCGTCGCTCCGAACCCACCACCGCCACCAAAGCCCCCAGCAGTGCTCGTTCCACCGCCGAACATACTGCCCCCGGCCGTCGTCGCAGCAGGTGCGCCAAACCCAGCCGGCTTCGCGGCACCGAATGGGCTGCTGGTGCCGTTGTTACTCCCTCCGAACCCGCCAAATCCGCCCGTCGTCGCCGTACCGCCACCGAATAATGAGCCACCAGCAGAAGTCGTGGCCGTGTTGTTCGTGCTGTTACCAAAGCCGCCAAAAGTCGAGCCGCTGTTGGCACCACCGAAGCCACCGAAAGACATTCTGCGCGGGTAGTCCTCGAGGATCGCGTGAACGCGCTTTTATAGTGAACAGGCAGTGGCGCCTGATGGGTGCCTACCGGACAGCGCGTCGCTAGGGCGGAACGCGCTTTTCGAGTGATGGACTCCCCTGAGTGGTGGTAGTTTGTGCGTGTGGTATTATTGGTCCTCTCCACCCTCGCTATGCAACAACACTGACACCAACGGCGGATGAGAACATGCAAGCGGGCATAAGAAGAGAAGTACAGCAGTGATTGGAGTGTTCCCAGAGGTGAAGTCGTGGGTGAAGCTCGGACGCGCGCAAAAGGTCGCGTCCACTTCCAGGTTCGAAGCTTGGCTTGGCATGCCTCAGGCAGCCGCGCAGCATGGTAGCATGAATGAACGACACAGTGCTATCGTGCATTGAACCTATCTAATATTGAGAGTCCTTTGGCTGGACGTGCGATACAACAACTCTTTCACGGGTCTAGATGGTGCGCCACAAGGACCACGCCGTCGCGTCAACATTTACCTCAGTCCTTCACTTCACCGACTTCATCACCCCCTCCATCCAAGGATACACACTCCCATTTGCCGGCGGATACCCCATATGCAACAGACCCGTGAAGAATCTCGCCTCTTTCGGGCTCCCATACTCCATCATCAGCATGCTATCCTCAATCGGCATCAGCCCATCGTGCGTCCCATTAATTAACAGCAACCTCGTGCTAGGCTTGTTCACGATCCCCAGCTCAACGAGTGAGAAGTCCTTCTGCGCATTGTCCAGAAATGCCTCCTCATTCGGATAGCCGAACTTTGCAGTGAGTGCGGGTAAGGCGGTCCAAGGGTACTCGTGGTCTTTCGCCTTCTCTAACCACGCCCGTGAGAAGAAGTGGTGTGTGCCGGCTCCTTGGCCCACAGCTCCTGCGAGGCGATCTGCATGGGTGTGTGCGGCACGGATGGCGTTATGACCGCCAGCGCTGAGACCCCAGGCGATGACGTGCTCCATGTCAAAGGTGCCTTGAGCTGCCATCCAGTCTAGTATGCTTGTCCAGAGTCGGTCTGGGCTCGAAGGATCACGTCGATCGGCTGGGCAGTCTGCAGTACCGGGGATGTCCACGATCACACTTGCCCAGCCGCGAGCCAGAAACTCATCAGATCGAGTGGTATTGTCTGGTCGGTGACCATCGAGGCCGCACATCAGTAGTATTGCAGGAGCAGGAGACGACTTCGATGCTCCCTTAGGCAAGCGGACGTATAGCGGGACCTCCTTGCCCTCATCCGACGCTATGCCTGCCGTGTGAGGTATGCTGATATCCTCGATCGGTCTCTCGAATAAGGCGGATGCCTTCATGTAAGCCTTCTTTTGTGCGGAGTACGCTTCTTCCTTCAATGGCGAGTTGATGTACGGAAACCGAGCTATGCGGTACACGGCACAGGCCCGCAGGTACAGCTCTTTCCCTTGCTCCTTGTTTCCCTCTGCTACTGCTGCGTCTGCTTTCTTCACCAGATCCTCGCACGTCGGGAGGAACTCGGCGGTATACTCCGTACTGTAGCCATCGTGGATACTTTTCTTCATCAGAGCCTCGAAGATAGGAGCGAAGTCCTCGTACTTCCCGTCATGGAAGGGATATAATGATCTGCTAGCAGGGAACTCCCACTTCTTCGTCCAGAGCGCATTGATTGACTCGAGATGGGGATAGACCTGATCGAACTTATTTCCGAGGATCCAACGACTGCCTGTGCGTGGATCCGTCATAGTGGGGGATCTCTGGAAGACTCGCTCGATCGGGACTGCGAAAGGTTTGGGCTTCTTGCGGCTCACTCGCACTGATTATGCTCTGAGGCTGCAGCAACGAGAGGCTGGGTGCTGTACACTTGGGCGGTATAGCGTTCGATAGACGGGTCCAGTCGATGCCGTTCGCGTACGTAAGAAGTGATTGTAATGCAATACTCAGACGCTGCACAGTTTGAGAGAGAAAGGACTTCGCGTATCTGCTGTCAATGAAGTCCAGAGAAATGACGAGCAAGGAAATAATTACGATCGTAGAGGAAAGAGCTCAGTCAGAGGCGCGGCTGAAAGATCGACCTACTATTTAGAGTGCGTCGGAAGATGTATCGGACTCTCGGCAGCCAGCATTGACCAGCATACTCAGGTACATGACCAGACAACGCGTGTTCGTAAGAGAAGGGCGACGGGATCTCCGAGGCCGTGGCCTGCGAGCTTGGAAGCTTGTGGTCAGTTTTTGGGATACCGGACAGGTAGCTTTACATCTGGATGCGAGCTGCTCACGTGGTCCTTAAAGGTGACCGCCGATATGTATCGATTGAAGACTTCTATAGCTGAAGTCAGCTCATGTGGACCTCGAGACCCCTCCATCGCGACTTCCGAGTCATGGGCATCATCAGCTTGGCATTGAGCCCCCTCCGGACGTCACATGCTACTCAAGGTTCAAGATGCCAATGCTGCTCTGCACAACGCTTTATCGCAATTGCTAGCTCTGTCCACTCCATCATTAGATCAAACCGTTCCGTGTAGTCCAGCTCCTATCTATTAAACCAATATCTCATTGATCATTTCCACAACGGACACGGTCACTACTTCCCCGCCAAGCGCTCACTCACATCTACACCGCGACTATGGCAGACCCTGAGCCCAGCGCGAACAGGGTCACTGTAGACGAACGCGAGGCCGGCCACACAAGACTGGGCGCATCACCAGCAAGGAGGTCACGCTCGCGCACACCAGATGCACGGAAACAATCGACAGTGGAAGAATACTACGCTTCAAGACCAAAGCACGATAAGCTCGGCAACCCAATACCGGAGCGAAGGAAGGCGAGTGCAATGGCTACTGTGTTTGGGGCTCCGCAGGTACGGTTACCTGGTGATCTTGGTCCCAATGATCCTAGACGACCCAAGTCTCCTGCACCAGCCACACTACCTGGAGACCTTGGACCGAATGACCCTCGACGGCCAAGAAGCAGTCACGCGAGCCCAGCTCCGGGTCATAGGCGGACTTCGAGCGATGCACCAGGCTCTCCAGGTCCTGGACGCATACTAAAAGATCCAAAGCCAGCTGCGATCGAAGCTGGCGAAGATGCAGGCGTTGACGCCGATGCAGACAACGACAATGACACAGATGGTGATGACCGAGAGCGAGGCCGAAATAGGATGCGACCCGAGCCAGGACGAACGACGTCTGGTAAGGCTGTGAACGTTCGCAGTGACAGCGTAGACTCTATCAAGAAGGTACCGAAATCGGCGCAGGAGGATCATAAACCAGACCCGACCAAGGGCGAGAGCGCGATCATGTTCAAAGTCACACCTCCAGCCGAGAAGCGACGCGTGCACCCTTCGACAGCGTACGACCACACGCCATCCGCTGCGAACACCCCAATCGGCTCAGACGACGAGTCTCATGCCGACATCCGTGCAGCACAGAAGCTATCTCTCAACATGTCAGCATTGCACAGCACACCTTCTGCACATCGCGTGATACGACAGATCATTCGAGGAGACTATGCGCACTTCCAACGCGAAGCAGAGCAGGGTCGAAAAAGACAGCGCATGTACCTTGTGGCTACCGACAGCTCACCAGAGGCAGAGTACGCACTCGAATGGACTATCGGTACCGTTCTGAGGGATGGCGACACTCTGTTCGCTGTATATGCTGTCGATGAAGACACTGCTGGCAGTGGAGGCGTGGAGATCGGTCACGGAGCAGAGAGTGTTAGGGACACTGCTGCGATCGTGCGTGGACTGCCCACCACCACTGCACCTTCTACACCGTCGCCTCTTTCGCGACCTTCGGCTTATACACCGGGTGGCGGCATAGCTGGGACCAGCACGCCCGACACTGGCAGCCGCTCTCGCAACGGGCCTTCTCCCGCTGAGGCTGAACGCCGCCGCGCAGCCGAAGCCGTCACCGAGCGCTGCGTACGGCTCCTCCGCAAGACTCGCCTCCAAGTCCGCGTAGTAGTCGAAGTCTTCCACTGCAAGTCACCTCGCCACATGATCACAGAAGTAATAGACTTCCTCTCTCCGACCCTAGTAATCATCGGCTCGCGCGGCCGTAGTGCGGTAAAAGGCGTGCTTCTGGGGAGTTTCAGCAATTATTTGGTGTCCAAGAGCTCAGTACCGGTCATGGTCGCACGGAAAAAGCTGAGGAAGCACTCCAAGGCTGTGCGGAACAGGGATGGAACGCTCGTTCCTTACTCTGGGGTCGAGGGACGGAAAGGAGGGTGGACAAATGTGTTGTCGAATCCCAAGGGGGCAGGATTGAGAGTCAAGGGATGGGAATCTGTGGGAATTGATTGAGATGGAAGAGAAGCCGCACTTGTTGGCATAGACTACTTGCGTCCAGTGCAAGACATCAGCCTAGCACCGTTCAAATCGCATACCTGTCTCTACGTGCATCGCTCCGCGTCCAGATGCCACACAGGTGAGGTTCAATCCTTCGCCCAGTAAAGCTTATTCCACCTGCAGACATTGTCACGATCGGGAATGAATACGCTGCGATGAGAGCCTATAGCGGCACTGAATGGAGCACGATGGCGGTCACGGCGACATGCACGGTCGATGAGATGCGCACAACCCCGGATATTACGATCACGATGCCCGATGGTTCGACGTCGAAAGATCTACTGGCGCCGGCACCCTCGTCCGCATCGAGCACTAGCGCTCCATCAAACGGAGTCTTGGCGTGATTTAATGCACGACATAGCTTTGACAACGCGGGATGTGTGGCACGACTTCGATCATGTGAACAGAAGCCAAGCCTTTGAACCAGCGTTAGTCGCTCGGGCAATGACCCCGTGGCCGCATGATTGAGACCATGATGGCACTCTTCTTTGGCAAGGTGCCGCAGCGCGCTTCAGGACGATGAAACGACGTGTCCGGAAATGCCTAGAGGATCTGAGCTGAAGGGGGCGGTATTGAAGGAGTCTACCCGTGGCCTTTGCCTTCATCAGCTACCTCAAAGATCACAGCGGTAAGTGAGTCAGCTCAAGCTGCCTTGTGTCAGGCAAGCTGCGAGTAGTGCTCCAAAATCGACCACATGAGACGCTGCTCTCAGCCGACTTTGGCGCGCGTGCTGGCATGAGCTCCTGCCTGCTGCTCCTGTGCTTCACTCACCGCACCATATTCATATGACCACATCGTTCCGTTTCCTGTTCCCTTTCTGATGGTCTCAACTCTTACTGCATCTGCCGCCGTGCAGACTCGGACAAGATGCCGAAGTCTTATACATCGCAGCACTCAGAGTCCGCCGGAGTTCCGGATTCAGCAGACCTGCGCCAGCGTGAAAGCGAAGCGATCAGGAATGCATATCTCAATACACAGCAGAGTCGGTCGACGCTGAACTCCCCCGTCCATGCCTCTCGGACCTCCATTCTACCCTTCGGCGAATCCTCCGGCCTGCTATCTCACTCGGATGGCTTGCAAGGCTACCGTACCGTCCCAGGTACGCCGCGGGGTGGCCTCAGCCGCCGTGCTAGTTACGCCTCCATGCGTATTCGACCCTTGAGCCGCGCTCACTCATACCTGCGACGCTCTGCACGTGCGGCTAGTATCTCTGCTGGACCTGGACAAGAGGGTGACCAGCAAGCTGGTACTGCATCTATAGTGAGGGATGACAGGATGTGGTATGATCAGATGACCAGCGTTGACTGGGTGAAAGACAGCATTGCCGATGCATACAGAGTGAAAGAGTTGCGAGCACGGAAGGACTGGAGAGGTAGACTACAGGCATCTTTCGACGGCGCACAGGGCTGGATACTTGTGGCCATTATTGGGTGCGTCACAGCTGGGATCGCATATATCATAGACGTCACGGAGGCTGCTATATTCGACTACAAAACTGGATTCTGTTCAAGACGATGGTGGTACAGCAAGCGGAAATGCTGCTCTGGAGCAAACGTGTGCGAAGAATGGTCTAGGTGGTCAAGTCTCGTTACCGAGGATGGCGGTGACAACCTCTGGCTGGACTTCGGCGCCTTCTTCATTTGGGTGGTCGGTCTTGCCCTGCTAGCCTGTCTGGTCACCCTACAAACCAAGACCGTCATCTCATCGTCGGTTGCCATCGCCACCTTGGACGAGAATCTTGGTGCTGGACACTATGGCAAAAGTGAGGACCACGAAGACGTATTGAGCCCAACGCGACAGGCAGCAAGAGTAGCTCAGCGACCACCACTCATCTACTACCCTGGAGCAGGCTCCGGTGTTGCTGAGGTCAAGGTCATTCTGTCTGGTTTCGTCCTTCACGGCTACCTCGGCGCTCGGACCTTGTTCTACAAGACCATCGGTCTCATCCTCAGTGTCGGCTCCGGCCTTAGTGTTGGCAAGGAAGGACCTTACGTTCACGTAGCAACCTGCGTGGGCAACATCGCCAGTCGCATGTTCACAAAGTACAGTCAAAACGATGGCAAGCGACGTGAAGTGCTGTCCGCGTCCGTAGCAGCTGGCGTTGCCGTAGCGTTCGGTGCACCCATTAGTGGGCTGCTGTTCAGCCTCGAGGAAGTCAGCTACTACTTTCCACCCAAAACGCTCTTCCGTACCTTCTTTTGCTGCATCGCTGCGGCGCTTTCGCTCCGCTTCCTCAATCCCTACGACACTGGCAAGATTGTACTATTCGAGGTGCGGTACGTCACGCACTGGCGCTTCTTCGAGCTTATCGTCTTTGTCTTGCTCGGTGTGATGGGTGGGGTGACTGGCGCCCTCTTCATCAAGGCTAGTCGATTCTGGGCGACGACGTTTCGACGCATACCGACCATCAAGAAGTATCCCATGGTTGAGGTGCTGATCGTTGCTGTCATCACCGGCCTTACAAGCTTTTGGAATCGATATACGAGACTGCCGGTCGCAGAACTTCTGTACGAGCTAGCTGCGCCCTGTGATGCCTTCCTGAACACCGGATCTGGGCTATGTCCGACCGAGGAGCGCATTCCTGATACAATACGCTACCTCATTGCAGCTTTTATACTGAAAGCTGCACTCACGACAGTAACCTTCGGAATCAAGGTACCAGCCGGCATCTACGTGCCTTCTATGGTGGTCGGTGGCTTACTCGGTCGTACAGTTGGCCACGCAGTCCAGCTACTCACACTGAAGTATCCTGACTTCGGCCTCTTCGGCGGTTGTCCAGTCGACGGCAATCCGGAGTCTTGCGTGGTACCAGGCGTCTACGCTCTCGTAGCTGCGGGTGCGACAATGTGCGGCGTAACTCGACTATCTGTCACACTCGCTGTCATTCTGTTCGAGCTGACTGGCAGTCTGGAGCATGTGCAGCCGTTCTCACTCGCGGTGCTGATCGCAAAGTGGACAGCGGATGCATTGGAGCCGCTCAGCATCTATGATCTACTGACGGACATGAACGCCTACCCCTTCCTCGATTCTAAAGTACGTCCAGTCTTCACGACCGAACTCGGCGATCTGGTACCTGCGCCACACCCACACCACTTCATCGACATATCCCGATCCCCGCTGGTGCCTGCGAAGCAGCTACGCGCCAAGCTCGACTTCCTCCACATGGCAGGCGAGCTTGACGGCGG
>JAVRRP010001050.1:0-11797 GCA_036872775.1 Oleoguttula sp. CCFEE 5521 | reverse complement strand
ATCAAAATCACTGAGGTAAGTCTTGGCAGTTCCATTAAATATAGCGCGGTCGATCAGCAGTGGGACTAATGTATCTCTCTAGTACATGAACGCAGAATGGTGGAAAGGTATCTCGACACGAACAGGCGAGGAGGGCATATTTCCGCGATCATATGTCAAGGTCATTGAGGAGAAAGCGGCTGGCAACAACTATGGGAACGAACCCTTGGCTGTGTCTGGAATGGCAAGTCAAGAAGACGCTTTCCAATCGCATGGCATCGCTTGCTAATCGTGACTCAGGGTAACGGCGATGGCAAAGCACCGAGCAAAGTCCAAGAAGGTGGAAAGAAGTTCGGGAAGAAGTACGATCCCCTCCTCTGTCTCCCTTCACACGTTTTACTGACCCTTCGCAGGCTCGGCAATGCAGCCATCTTCGGTGTAAGTAATATTATCCTTGTGGCACCTGATAATATAGCGATACTGATAGTGACTAGGCGGGTGCAACGATCGGCGGCAACATCGTCAACAGCATATTCTGATCTTCATTGTACTACCTTCTGCGGCATACTACGGCGTTGGTGTTTTCTGGATATCACCGGAGCCCAAATCTTGTGCTTTGAGCTCGAGGTTGTGTACTGCTACATATACTTGATACGTCTTCACCTTATTGACGGGCATCGACGCCATTGTCCATTCTTCACCTTCTCTCACCTTGTCTAAATTGACTACATACGAAGACAATATTGACGAGAGATATCAGCAAGGCTGTCACGGCAGTCGTAGTATCTGAGCCGAGAGCTTTGCACCTCATCATCTGACTAACCAATACTTATCAACATGATTCCTACCAGAGTACTGAGCTGGTGCAATCGCGTACCTTCCGTCTGCGAGCCAGTGCCTCGCGCATCAACGTATATCGCGAATACACTACCTGCTCCTCCTGGTCCCACAACGATGGCAGCAACTGGCGATGGAAATCCTAAAAACAACGGCCAAAATCCTTCCAATCACGAACAGCAAATCCCCGGACAAGGACCTGCCTCCGGCACAAGACCAAGACGGACTTCGACAGATGAATGGACTGGAACGTGGCGACAGGGCGGACCACAGCCTGCTCGACTGCCTGAGATCGACCTCAGGCCGCCGTTCACAGCACCGATCTTTGACCGGGAGCTGCCACCAAGACCGCCACCCCGCGGTCGAAAAGCACGCGAGAGTGTTACCTTCGAGGATATACCGTTGGAGGATATCCGCACAGGGCAGGCGCCTCAACCAAGATTACCACAGCGTATACTCCGATCATCCACGTACCGCAAATCGCATCGGCTGTCTCTCACGCCGAGCGAGATGCCCTACCCGCCTGGGCTCTTCTCCAGCCGCGATCATGAAGGCAAAGCGGAGACACTGCTTAGCCTTCGCCTATCACGAGCACCGCCAGTGCCGCCGAAGGACTCCAAGCCATCCACAGTACGGTACGGTAATTCAGTGAACTGCTACTCGACGAGCTCGACCGCAACGTCTCTACCTTTACCGCAAAGCATGATCGAGACTCCGCTGCCACCTCAAAATGGTCGTCTAGCCTGGCTACATGCTCTCGCAGCGATCCTGGTCGTAGGCAATTGTTGGGGCTTAGCACAGGCTTTCGGACTTTTTCAGGCTTATTACACGCGCTACTACATCTCATCTTCCAGTCCAAGCACCATAGCCTGGATCGGCTCCACTCAACTCGCTCTAGTCTTCGGCCTAGGCGTACCTGTCGGCAGGCTAGTAGATAAAGGCTACTTCCGACTCATGTTCCACGGCGGCAGCGCGATCATGTGTCTCGGCATACTATGCACGAGCTGGTGCAGTGCCTTCTGGAGTCTGTGGCTTGTACAGGGCCTGCTAACAGGAACAGGTATGGGCATGGTGTTCTGCGCTGGCACGATTGCGCTCATGAGCTGGTTCGATGAGACGACGATGGGCAAAGCCATGGGGCTAGGCGCTGCGGGATCGTGCCTCGGCGGCATCTTGTACGTGCTTCTAGCGCGCACGCTGCTACCCAAACGTGGCTTCGGAACAACGACGCGTATCATTGCTGCCGTGGCGACGGCGACGATGATACCACCCAACATACTCTTCCGGATGCGGACTCAGTCTCACAAGATCGCTCCTCGGACAGCAGCACCCATCTCCTCGATCAGCACATTGCGATCATTCGCCTCATCAGCATATCTCCTGGCAGCCGCAGGCATGTTCTGCGCCTTTCTGGGAATCTACTTCGGCTTCGTGTACATCGTATCCTTCGCGGCTACTGAGCTGCATCTAAACGATACGCACGCCTCGAATCTGCTAATTTACATGCTCATCGCCAATCTGCCCGGCCGCTTCATCCCAGCTCTCATCAGCGATCGATGTATCGGACCGCTGAACACCATCATTCCCAGCGCCGTACTCAGCAGCGGCGTCATCTTCCTCTGGCTCGCGAGCAGCACTGGCGTCACGTTCGAGATGGACACAGGTGTCGGCAGAGGAGAGGGCTTCCTGATCGTCGTAGCGTGTTTCTACGGCTTCGTGAGCGCTGGCGTGCAAGTACTGTATGCAACGACGGTGCACACATTCTGCCTTGAACCCATCCCGCACACTGCTTCGGTCGATGTGATGTCGCGGCAGACACAGCAGCAAGCCATGGATCGCATGGGTCTGAAGGCCGGAGGGATCTTTAGTTGTATTGGGCTTGCTTGTTTGATAGGTACCCCAATCGGAGGAGCCTTGGTAGATTACCGAGTCAAAAGGGACTTGGGGAGTCCGTACCTGGGTGCGCAGGTCTTTGCTGGAGTTGCTCTGTTACTAGGTGGAGGGTTACTGCTGGGTAGTCGGGTGGCGAAGGTCGGATGGGGAGCGAAAAGAGCGTGACGAACAGACCCCTTCACTTATTCGAGACTTCAACGGGACACAATCTCGAATCAGTCATAGAGACGATCATAGCATATCTTCTCACTAGCACGATCCGTTCGTTTCTCGTTACAGCGCGTCTCTCTACCACAAGGATATCATCACTACGCACGCCGCCCAGTCATACTGCCACCATGCCCTCACATTGTCTTCACTGCGCCCTAGCACTCCGATAACTACTCTCCTGCTCCATCTGCACCTCCCCAATACTCCTACTAACCTCCTCCAAAATCTCCCCAGCCTTCGCATGAAACTCCGCCTGCGCCCTCACAAGCTCAGCAATATTCCTCAGCGGCTCCGGCGTATCGAGCACGTTTCTCATCACACTCGTAGCCTCATCCACGCGCTCTACAAACGCATCTTCAGCCTGCTCGATGGCGCGGCGCTGTGGCTCGGTGTAGGACTCCTCGTGGCGGCCGCCGGCTGCGGCGCGGCCTTTCGCGGCGTCGAGTTGCAGGCGGGCATTTGTGACTGCTGTGCGGGCTTTGTCGGCGCTCTTCAGCGACTGGTTCAAGGTCGTGGTCCAGCCGGCTAGGAAGCGCTGCTGGATCTTCTCGTCTTGGTCGAGGCGGGCTTCGCCTACTTTCTCCTCTGCCAAGGCTAACTTCTCGAGGCCCTGGGAGAGCGGGTCTGGAGTCGTGGAACCTTGCGGCGTGGCAGAGGCGAGATTCTGGGAGCCGTACAGAGCGGCGCGAGCGATTGCGTGGGCGAAGGTCTTGGGTTGGGGTTTGGTTGAGGGAGGGGCTGTGAGCGCGGCCTGGGCTTCGGTTGCGGAGGAGGCTTTACTGAGGAGGTTGACCTAACAGGCGTAGCGTTAGTAGACTCGCAGTCGCTGCTGGCGTGAAATGCTATACCTTATCGCCAATACTCTTTCCCAAATCCTGGAAGCTCTCGCGGATGTTGGGAGGGTAGTCGTAGGCTTCATTTGAGAACTGGCTCGTGGCTGCCAGGAGCTTCTGATGGGTGGCCTTGAGCGCCTCGACGCGGGTCTCGAGCTCGACGTAGTCGTGAGGAAGTTCAGTCTTCTCTGAGGCATTACCCGTCTTCTCTTTGATCCACTGCTGCGTTTGGGACGCAAAAGGCGTGACGGAGCTGGAGACTTGAGTCGTGAAGGCGCGGAGTTTATCCATGATTGCGGTTTGGAAGTGGGAGATGATTGGGAGAAGTGCTGCAGTGCGTTATGTTGGGTTGATGTACGGTATGCAGTCGTCAACAAGGAGGTGTTCCCAGGCAAGGGCAGCTCCAGACGTCACGCTAGGGCTGTGCCAGGCAGCCCACCAAACCACCAACAATTCACAGGAAACGTCTGCGTACAGGGGTAGACATCTCTCAGTAGCACTATATCTCTCAATTGACGCTCACGGAGAAGTCGATAGACGCGCAAGTATGCCGTCACTTGATATCACAGCCTCTCATCGATTCATCTCCTAGTCTGTCTGAGAAAGCCCCATTCGCCCTGCAATCCGTACGAAGCTCGTTTGTACACAGAAGACACGAGCGCTCGCCTAAACAAGGAGTATCTCCGTTCAAAGCGGATCGCCCCATGACACCCACCTGTCCCCATCTGAGCGCTTGAGTGCTTTGTGCTGTTAATGTTCTGGCCATGCCAGAACATACATTAGCTGCAGCGCCCTCGAGAGATGGCCACTGTAGGTCAACGAAACAATGTAGACACTCAACCTCTCGCCAGTGCAGCAGCGCGGATTCATCGCCACAGCCACCGCTATGTTAGCCCTGTAGAAGATCCAACAAGCCGGAGAAGGTGACTATACCGCCGTCTGTAACTCTATACCAAGTCGGCTCCCCCAACAGTAGGCATGGCGCCGTTGTTCAACACCGCATCGAACTCAACCGTATCCAACCACTGCAAAAAGTCCGCATCATTCCCCGTAGGCATGAAGAAGCTCATCTCATCAAACCCTTTTGCGCCCTCACCAGCCTGCTGTTGCTGTTGCGCGGCTGGTATAGGTGCAGGCGGGCTAAGCACCATGTCCAGGACGCGTTTCAACGCTCGTCGCCCTTGGTTGCAGATCCCGTAGTTGCCTTCGCCTGGGCCCACGGCAGCGAGAGCAGAGATGAAGACGCTGATATCTTGTATGATCTCGCTTCGGGGAAGTATATCCTGAGCGTATTGCCGGGTTTGTTCTTGCTTTAGTAGCTCGACTGCCAGTACGCCGGCTGAAGGCAGACCGTGCGTCGTCAATAGATAGACGAGATCGCCCTGGAAGTCGCGGAAGAAGTCTCGCTTCGCTTGTGCGAGCAGAATGAGCTTCAATAGCCTTCGGGAGATCGGGATGAGCTGTTTCGTGTCTGTCTTCATGCGGCTTACTAGGGCGCGTTGCAGAAGAAAGTCTGTATGCATTATTCCGGCGTGAATGCAGACAATGAATAGCGCGTTCAATTGACGCATGGACTTTTCACGGCGCCCGGAGTGAGCCTCCATGCCCATTGTGCCTTCGCTAACCTTGAGGACTTCTTCCGGTGAGATCTTCATGAAATCTGGGAACGAGGCGTGCAATCGTTCTTGCGCGCGTCGTATGCCATTGCTACGGAGTTCGAAGTCCTCTTGTTGAGGTCCAAGGGCCAACTCGAGGATCTCCTCTCGTAGCTGGCATTCGAGGAACCAGACTCGGATCCAGGTGTTGCGATTCAAGTTCCCGCATGTATTCCAGCCATCTGCGTCGATCGTCTTTAGCGTTGCTTCGAGCTCTGCGCCAGTCTCGAACAGCTGCTCGTCATTCAAGTCTAGCGGCATATCCATCTTGCAGTATCGATACGACAGTCTTGGTGGCCTTCCTAAGAACGATGCAACGACTTTGTCCCGCGCGTACACGCTGATAAAGATCTTCTTTCGAAGCTGCGCGAGAAAGAAAGGCGTATCTGCATCCGTTTGGTTGCCTTGATGCAAGCCCATGGCTACCACAGCATCGCAAAGTTCGCCAGTCCGCTGCCATGAGGAGTAGTCTACGCGATCGATCGATTAGCAACATGGCCAGACAACGCCTTTGTGTGGCGACCATTGTACTTACGTGCATCGCCCTTCAGGCACTCCAACAGGACCAAATCCTCATACATAAAGCAGATGTACAAGTCGTTGAGCGTCTCGGCCTCATAGCAGTAGCAAAGACAATGGTCCGAAGCCTTGCGCATGCGTTCTGCGAATGTCGCGCGATCAACGATATCTTCTCGTATGTCGTCGAATATCGTGTCCCAGTTGCTCAGATTGACCGCAACAAGGCCAATCAGGGACAAAAGGATGCCAACGACTTCCCATCGAAGACCACGACCTGAAGCGGCTTTAGCCCATTCGTGTGCGGTCATTTGGCCGTGAGTCTTCATGGGTCGTCGAGTGTTACGCCAGATCAATTCGGAGAGCGCGTATAGTTGATCGGGTCTGCCTTCGGATAGCAGAGACCCAAACTCGCGCCACATCTCGTCGATCCTGTCTATGTATCAGCTTTTTGCTCGTCGACGCAACTTGTCGATTGATGAATTCCTCACCATACGCGAAAGACCGGCTGCATCACAACGATGCCATCACAAGAGTCGAACCATCGTTGAACGAATCGTTGATATCGAGGCATGTCCTGTAGCAATGCGAGAACATCTGCGCCCATCTGTATCTTCTCAGGCGATATGGGTGGCAGATTCGAGACATCTTCAGCCTCTTCCGGCTCCTGTGGGTCGGCTCAGTCAGCTTGGCTTCACCTTGTCACCCAATCACTGCACACTACATCACTCGAGCTGGCATTGCTCGGCCATTCCATCTCCCAGGCTCGGATCATCAGAGGGGCATGTTCTGCTGTGCCACATCACTTGTTGCGCGCTTGACTTCAGATGCACTTCATTGGGAGTGTGTGTCGCTCCAGACATGCATCGCTCGAAATCTGCATCGCTCGAGGTCTGCATCGCTGAATGTCTGCGTCGCTCAGTTGTCTGCATCATCTGACGACTGCATCACCTGAGGTCTACATCACTCAACGTCTGCATCACTCGGCGTCGGCACCACTTGGCGTCTGCATCACTCGAGATCTGCATCGCTCGAGACTTCCACCTCTTAGAGCTCTCGTCACTCAAGATCTTCCTCACTCAAGCCCGCTGTCACCTGATCATGCATGACAACGATCATGAAAGAACAGCGCACAGTATGGAATATACATACCAGTATGCTCAAGCTGCCAGGATTCTCTGTGTACACCGCCGAGTACGCTGTCGGTCCAAGAAAGCCAGTCTTGTTATCTCGAAACGACATGGCACTTTCCGGTGTTGCGCTGAGCACCGAGGACGCGGATCGTTGATGGCTACCGAGTGCAGGTTGTTGCATTGACAACACAGGCGACTGAACAAGGGACGATTGTCCAGTAGTTGTATCGTTCAATCGATAGCCAGAGTACTCTGCGCCTTGAGCAATTTCCGGTGGACTCATGAGACCGTTTCGTCGGCGATCCAAGGGTGCACTAGCCGGAGCAGGATATGGTGAGAATCGGTAGGTTCCAGACGATGCCGGCGAAGCTGGACCTCGAGTCGCGCCGCCAGGCGGTGGTGAAGTGCGCGTCTTTGTGAGTGGCGCTGGATGGTAGACACAAAGGCCAGGTTTGTTGCGTTTGATACAACGACCACACGTAGGCGTGACATGGTCGCAACGTAACTTGCCTTTTCGACACTATAGGCGGATCGCTTAGTATGACTGGCCGCCAATCTAGACGCGTTCCGTCGATGTACGTACAGGCTCACAGCTGAACAATTTGCCGTTGCGTCGATAGCTTACTTGCAGATCGTGCGCGGTAGCCTCGACCGCGTCTTGTTGTTCGACGCCATTGGGATCCATAGCGAAGGTGACTCACGCCTGATCGCGTGTGTACGTGCCTGAGGTGCGTCACCTCGCAGCATGGTGAGGCAGCAGACTGCCCGGTCTATGATAGCTCGCAGGGGAAGGCAGTTTGTTCTGGCTGCTGTACGAGTCGCGTTCTTGTCGCCTGGTGATCAGACTGTTGCCTGCGGCCTCAGGAACACCCTTCGACAGCACCCATACGTCGTGATGCCAAGGCGTCGTTGACGGTGATCGTGAAGATCTCCCGGTGTTTCGAGGTACGGAATTGAAAGACTTTGAAGCTCGGACCCCTTTCTGGAAATGCGGACGCCGCGACAACGGAAGGCGCGTTCACCAGACTGGATCAGTATGGAATCGTCCTCGACTACAATACCTCACCCCCGAACATTGCTGACGACACTCTCGTCGTGTACATAGCTTGTGCTTACGGTATGATACGTCTAGCCGGGTAATGCGACTATAATGAAAGAGTGTCATCGAGAAGATATTGGGCTTGGCAAGGTCGGATCGGGCTAGGTGAGGTACAGTGGTAAGTGTTGGCTTTTACTAGACTCTGCGTCAAACAATGAAAGATCACACTCCCGATTGAGATCATCCTCAACATCTCTACAAAGTGGCGAGGGGGAACATGCTTCTATCTGACTACTCGGCCCCTGATAATTGCCATGCGAGGTGAGAGTCGCGGTGGCTAGCCCACGACAGCCTGGCAAGGTCGGAGTTCACGTTCACGTTCACGTTCACCTCGATCTCCAACGCCGGGGTCCCTTGGTCGCTTGTGTGCATGATGGCAGTATGACTAACCGCAACACGCCGGTTCTCACGCTTGTCGAGGAAGCCTCTGCGCAAAATGCAAGCATGGCCGTGGCAACGTGGAGGCTATGTTGTTCTCAAGGCACGACAGTGTCCGACTACTGTTAAGCCGGTGCAATGCGACGTTGTCTACAGACTGAACAAAGAGGCAGTGCCGCTGCGATGAGAGGAGTCAGCGAGACTCGGATGAGTCAGATCGTATGCTGTGTGAGATGTCCGGCATCTTGCGCATCCACAAGGCCTAGCTCGGTGCTCATCGTCAGCAGAAGCCCACTGTGAAAAGCGTGGTCCGAGTCCGTGTCCGAGCACCGCCTCCGCAATTCGACACACAGGCAGGGGGCCAAGCTTTCCGCAGGATTCGGGTTCGTGCTGCAAGTTCGACTTTGAGTGGGTCGGGGTGCTTAGCCCACCTGCGGAGTTCGACTCACCCTCACATCTTTCATGAGCCTCATCCCTACCAAGGCAGCAACGAGACTGAGCCAATCGCAAATGCTTAGAAACGCGGCATTGAATTGACTTTCACACCATGGTTCCACCGTCCACGAATGCTCCGTAAGGAGCATCGGAGTACGCCATGAGCAATCTTGCTCAGCACACGCTGCTGTACAGCCCATGGTGGCCTGAGTGTAGTCGGTGTCTGTATAAGTATTACGGTCTCACCAGGCAGGTCAATGTTTCGTTTCCTCCATCATAACGTCAAAGCAAAGCAAGAGAAGCATACTCAACACCATTCCACACTCATCACCAACAACAATCACAATTCCAAGCAGCACTATCAACAGCAAGACCAATCAAGCCAAGACCATGCAGCCATCATCCATGATATCCAGCACTGCTTCTCCAATCCACGCCTCTCGACAAACCCCATCACGTCAACAGTCTACATCTCCTCGATTATCGACAATGTCGAACCGCGAGCAGGAGTACCTTCCAACCTACTCTGCCGCTACCGATGGCCAGCATCTACCGGCCTACACAGACTCGAAGTCGACGCCAGCACAAGCTCCACGATCCAAGTTCGCAACCATCAAACACATCCTGAGCGGTGACGCACACAAGAACCACTACGCTGTTCTCGAGGCTGCTGCCACTGCTCAACCAGCGACGAGAAAGCAATCCAGTCAATCGACAGTCAAGCACATTCTGAGTGGTGACGCTCATAAGAACCACTTCGCTGTTCTTGAAGTTGCTGCAGCTGCTCAGCCCGCGACAAGGAGACAGTCAAGTCAATCGTCAAGTCAGGATCAGCAGAGGACTGCTATGAGTACGTGTCCCGGGCAGCAAGACTTGGATGGATAGCAAGCTAACCCTGAACAGAGAACGCGGTTCACTTCAACTGAAGCTCGCTATCGTTCGAGCGGTTGGAAGGTTATACTTGATACCAATTTGTTTCGGAACGGGTCTCTAGGTTGTACTGTAGCTCCCAAGCGCTGGGAGCTACTCGACAAAAGTCGTCATGGTAGCCAAAGGAGAGCTGGGGTCGGCGGCGTTTGGAGTGCTTCATGTTATGGGATACTGCTGCGATGTGCTGTTCGAGTTGGGAATGGGAGAGGAGTGCTACGGTAGCGCTAACTAGACTGCTAAATTTGAAACATAAACTCATCTACTTGCTTCACTATACAAGTATTCCACCATCGATCTGCAGATCTCACTGACTTGGTCTGTGGCCACTGCACCCGACCGACGACGCTGTCGCAAGTCATACCCTACATATAAGGGGCAAGTATTCCAGCGCATCCACTGCCAACAAGAAACCTTCTCACCGTTGTAGCGACGATTGAACAGCGCTCGCGAAGCCTCAGACATAAGCATGAGACCGTCTTATCTTTCTTCAGAAGCAAACTTATTAGTGCCCAAGATTGCATTGATACAAATGTACGAGGACTAATACTGGCTGATCAGACCAGCCGTTCATTGGTGGACGAAGCTTCCTAATTGGGAACACGGCTTCAAACGCCATTACTCAGCGTCAGCGGCATAACCTCGAGGGAGATGCAGGGATTCTAATGACGGTTGAACAACGATCGTGAACCAATCCTCGCCGGACGAGATGTCCTGGTACGCCCACATGAGTGACGATGGTACAACGGCGGACTCTATCATGGTGCCTATTCCCCGACGCTGACCTTCTGACCGTTCAAATGCTGATCAAGCAGTCAGCCCCGAATGCCATGCGCGACACATCAAGTGCCGCGGCGGCACGCCTTGCGAGCCTTGTCAGAGCTACAGTAGGAAATGCAGCAGAAATGATGGACCGATCTTCGTAGAGCAGAAGGCCATCTACAACAAAGCTCCCCCAGCCGTGAAGAGCTCGGCCACGAATCATCACGGTAGCGATCCCACCACCCAGCTGCGAGACGTACAAGACGCTGTATTTTCGAGATTGCATGTCCGAGACCAACTTCTGCAATACTATCTGAAGTCTGTGGCTCCATGGCTAGATACTCCAGATTCGCTTCGGCACTTCGCCACCACCATTCCCACTCTGGCACAGTCATGTCATGCCCTGTCATTGGCAGTACTGGCCCTCGCAGCAGCACATGCAGAAGGTTCTGATGACGTGGAGCCGCATGATTTCGTGATTGTCGGGCAGGGCTTCCAACAAGCGTGTTCGCGAGCGCTGGAACCCCATCTCCCAGATGACGAGAGTCTCGAGCCAGATATCTTAGCCGCCATGGTGCTGCTGCGACTGGCGGTACAGACGAGTCGTTCCCCCTCGATATCCTCAGATTCTCTTCCAACTCTTCAGAATTTCGCCAGTGCCTGGAAAGCGTCCCCGTCTTCTGCCCTCCATGGGGCTCTGTTTCTCACTGCGATGCAATCTGACATCCGCATCGCATGGCGGGAGCGCCAGCCAATTCCGCGCTTAGATATCGGCGCCTGCCTCATGAGACGCGTCTGCACTCACATCGAAGACCCTCGAATATGGGTTGCTCGGGCGATCATGCTTGTGTCGCAGGCTTTGCAGTGGTGCTATGGCGATACTGGAGAAAGCACACTCGATCTCTGGCTGCAGATTGATGTCTCGTCGGAGTCGTGGGCTGAAATGCTTCCGGCGAGTTTTGCAGCGGTGACGACTGAAGAGGCTTGTGAAGGGGAGCAATGCAGAAAGATCGTCTACAGAGAAGGCGTTCATGGTGAGATCGACCTCCTTCTGCTTTGACAAGAGACTGTCTTACGACGCTGACTGATACCCGCGATTCTACAGCTCTAGCGCAAATTCACTATGCGCTCGCTCGATTG
>JAVRRP010001049.1:0-11799 GCA_036872775.1 Oleoguttula sp. CCFEE 5521 | reverse complement strand
ACTGATCAGGGTTGTAAGTGCTGCCGATCTTGTTAGTTCTGCGCTGCATCTTGGCAGTGATGTGAGAGGAGTGGACCGTACCTTCTGCTGGGGGCTACTTTGAGATTTTAGGGGCTGCAAGTGAACAGGAGCCAGAAGTGAACAGCCAGAAGTGAACAGCCGAAGTGCTTGAAATACTGCAGAAGGATTACTGCCTACATGCCTAGCTCGTGCCTCATGGAGAAGTGAAGTCGCGAAGGCCACGCGAAGCGGCAACGTTCCGCCTTGCCAAGCCAGCAGCTCTTCATCAGAAATCTCGACTTCGTTTCTTTCCTCCTCGCAACTCCTCGCTCAACAATTCGCTGTCGAAGCTCACGTACAGACAGTCACATGGCAGTCATCAACACACAGCTTTGGGAGAAAGTCCCCGGACGCTTCAATAGCACACGCTGAAAAGCGCCGCCACAGAAGCAAATGCGGCTCACCTCGACCGACCTCCATCCCTCATCACACCTTGCCTTGTCGTCTGTACTCTTGCTTCAAGGCTTGTCAGCTCGGATCATACCATGCTACGGGACCGGTGCTTCGGCGCTGCCTTTCACGAGGAGACGATGAGATGAGTCTGCGCTCCTAGCGTGCTGGTCCTGCTGCTGGCTTGCCGAGCAGCAGGAGGAGACATAGCAGGTACTGCGGTGAGCAAGTTGGGCCCAAGGTTGGCGCAGAGGGCCATTCGTCAAGATCAATAGTTATGCGAATGCCTGACTGCCCTCTCCGGATGCGCTTCACTCGACTTGCAAACGGAGACGAAAGTCAGGTTACTCGATGGGGCTTATTCTTGATGCGAGGAGTTCACACACCTTTTTGGGTCTGCTCGGGCGGACTTAACGGTCTGCGTTGAGAGCTGTGTCAAAGCAGCCAGACTCGTTGGCCATGTATGGCAGTGGGGCAAGAGAGATCTTGAAGCGTGCAAGTGATGAGACAAAGGAAATAGAGTCAAGCACTGAATTACGGACTTGCGGTGTGCCCTTCACTGGGTACATTTGCGGTTCACTTTGATGCATACATTTACCTACGACGGTATCTGATGGACGCTTCGAGATCTTGCTTGTCACCTTGGGAGAGGAGGCTGGGATCAGCTGGGCTCAGGTGCTGATGGTACATAGTAGGCGGACTGAAGTTGGCCCTGGACACGTTTGCCATCCGAGAGTTTGAAAGGTTCCCGCAGATGGGGGTAAGCATTTCCGTACTGATTGTATCTACCTCCCCTTCAAGTGGCGCCAAGCCCTCGTCGTTCAGTTCCCAATGCTTCGTGAGTCACCTTTGACCACCCATTCAGCGCACCGCACCTGGTCAACCTGCTTGGACTTCGCCCACACTGGCCTTGCATTGCCGCTCTGGGCACGCTTCAACACACCACGTTTCGTTGTACAAATTCGCATCAACGCGTCGGCAGTCTCTACAATCTCGCAACTATCCACCAACTTGGCTGCATGTGCAATGTCTAGCACCGAGACGCCACAGATGACCACTGCTCCCACCAGGTGTCGCCTACTCGAATTTCCGAATGAGCTCCTGTTTACTATTGCCGAGTTCGTCATCAGAAGCTCGCGGCCTGATGTCAAGAGGACTGCGTTCCTGGACGACGATTAGGTTTTTCGCTTGCTACGACGCATTGAAAACGAAATGTGCGACCTTTCTCGTGAATTGCATCGTGCGCAGCGTTACATTGGATCTTTCCACATTCATGACTAACATAACCCATAAGTGGGACATGATTGCAGATGGCCTGTGCGATTTTGAGGACGAATACGAAGATTACGAAGACAGTACTGCGAGACTCGCACGTGCGGAGGCGGACTACATGCAAGCCTACCACAACAAGACCGAGACGCTTTTCCAGCATTGGGACGCTGTTGTCTGACCTACTGATGAGGATTGCCCGAGAGTGAGTTGCTGTCGGCGATTGCACCAGGTCGCCTCCGACTACACATGCTGACGATAAACAGTCAGGGAAGACGGACTTATACGTCAGCACCTCAAAGCCGTCCATTGACTCTCCAAGCTCCCACAGCGTCGCTGGGATTGTCTGCTGTCCGCCCAAGTAAGATGAATGGAGACAAATCCCAGTGACATCGCCATCATCTGGCTGCAGACCTCATCTACTGCGTATAGTTGAGATCGTGCCTCTGCTGCAGAGATACACGACCTTGCAATGACCCGCTCACTACGCTGTGGTCCACAATGGAATGAAGGATGATTGAATAGAACTCTGAGCAGACTACAGGGCGTCACACAGTGTCCTCGCCCACTAGGGCACGACATTAACTTTGGGCTTCTGGCTTTCCCGGCGGGACACACAGGTGACTCCATGGGTTTGGTACCGCTTTGCGCGATTTCAGTGACGAGTGTACTGAGATTGACGGTTGGGTACTCAGCCAACCTGTGAGTGAACGCATGGTCCGGTCCATGCTCACGATGCCCGCTTCCATGTATCACAGTCGCATTTTCCATTTGCTTTCACTGCCAAGTCTGTTTCGCTTGTCAACAACGCATGATTTGCAGCCCATAGCTACTCTCGTCTCGTCACACTCCAGTCGATAAGAGTGCGCCTTCACTCGCTGTGGTAAGCAGGATGAGCTAGACGATCAGATAAAGGCGCCAATACTATTGTGGAGGTGCGCCACTCATCAGAAGCCCGTTCCGTCCATTCAGGGAGTGCCGGAAAATGCTGACGTCCCCAAAGCTTGCTAGTTGACCGCTATAGGGCAGAGAGCCCGAGCCCATCCGAAGTCGCACACGAATATAGTGATCACTGGCTGTTAGATATAGTGACATTTAGGGCAATACCTGGCTTACGTCCCCGGAAGCACGAGCAACCGCTATGTCGATCGCGATGTTCTCTCGCTTACTTTTGACAGCGCAGCAACGAATCAAGGACCAATCTAAGTTACGATCAGCCTTTGCTGCACGCGAAGCCGGATTATCAAAGCCGGGGCAGCGTCTTCGCGGTGTCGAAGTGGGTACTCGATTTTGTGCTTCACTTGACTGAGAGGACTGAAGCTTACTCACATGCAAGGCAAGAAGATCGTCTCCCACAGAGCGTCCAGCTAAACAGCCGGGTCTGCTAGCGAGACTGACCCGCGCAATCTGTAGAGTGCGAGATCCGAAATCTCGCGGTCTCCTCGACCTCCCAGCGGGAGTTCGCGTCATGATTCTCGAGCTCGTTATCCATGACTCTGAGCACTTGCTTGAGACGCACCTCCCTGACCCTCAGGACGCTGAGAACCCGCGACTACAGCAGCTCAATCTCGAGCTTCACACTCGTCGCTGCGAACAGTTCTGCAACCTGCCCATTCTCCGTGTCTGCAAAACTTTGCGTCGCGAGGCGTCCCCTTGCATGACCTCAGTGATACATGCGATGATCGTCCGCTGCCGGCTGACTTTACGGCGATATTGGGGCGACGATGATGAGTCCGCGAACCAAGCTACCATCTGGGCTGTAAAACTGGGATTCGTTTCACATAATAGGTACCAATTGATGAGAATGCTCGAAGAGCTCATCGTCAATCTCGAAGAAGCGATCACGGCGATGACAAAAGGCTGCGCAGGGAATGGATCGAGTATTCCGTGCTCCGTATACAAGACCTTTGGCCGGGTGCGAGTGAGAGACAGCATCGAGGAATTAAGGTCGGCGCTGCCGTACAACGAGGTCAACTGTGCGACCTGTCGGCAAGGATCTGTCCGAAGCGTATCCCGGCGGCGGCTCATCAACCGCTAAGGTGGATGTCAGCGTACGTGGACAGGAGCAGTGGTGTATCCGAGTTCGCAGTCTTCAGGTCTGGCTTTCGATAGAAGCAGCTATGAGCACCATTGCCTTGATCAATTGGTGGCCGAAGTTCGTGAGACTTGGAGCACTCCATCAGCAAATCACCGCATGTGGGTCAAGCGCAGGGGAGATCTGCTTGCATTTTCAAACGCAGGATCCCGGTACAGTCACCCATACCTTCCGCATGTTACTCGATGACAGTAAGTGCGTAGCGCTGCATCACTTCGTTGTCTGATTTCGATGATCGTTACCTTCCATGTATGCTAGTTCCCTCAGCACTCCAGCCTTCTCCTACTCACTCACTCACCCATTCCCATAAAGCCACAGATTCTCTCACTGCCTCCTAGACCGACATTCTAGCTCTAGCCCGTACGACTATGGCCTCATCTCATCTCCTCACGCTACCCAAAGAACTCCGGCTGGACATCATAGAATTCGTCGTTCACAGCTCTACCTCTTACATGAAGGAGAATCGCGACCCGAGTGGGCTCATCTCTCCACGAGACTTCGAACACCGATGCCGCGAGTTCGTCACAATGCCTCTCCTGCAAGTCTGCACTCTCCTCCGCCAGGAGACGGCTCCCATCCTTGACGTCACGATGGCGAACTTCGACCATGAGCTAGAGACAGAGATGCAGGAATGGATTGGGTTCGCGAGGAATACCGGGTCTCCTCCAAGGTCGACGGGGGAACGGGGCTATACTGCAAGGAAGGCGGCATGGGCGAAAGTCGCACGATGGGAGTGGTATCGTAGTGTTGCTGCAGATGTGAGAGCGGTGTGTTGTGATCCTGCTATAAGCTTCTTCATACCGTACTAGTGCATTTGCAGCTTCTAGAGAGACAGCGTGTGGCCGAGCGAGTCAGAAAGAAGCGCAGCGTCATATCCGTGCTCAAGATGAGCGCACACAGCTCCCGCTATGCGGTGATGTAAGGTGCGCTTGATCAGATGCTGCGGGCGTGGAGGGCGATATAACAGAGCAGCGAGATGCTCAGGACAATCTGGCACAAACCGGGGGGGCCGCAGTTGAGGTAGCAGGAATAGTCTGAGCCCATCTCTTGGCTGGCTTCTTTCCGCTGTAGAGACCTGATCTGCGGGCGTAGAACCCATTGGGACGCTGATTGTGATTTTGACCTTCTCTCAAGCTTAAATTCTGCCCTCCACTCATGACAAGTTCGTGTCGTTTTCAAACACACCTGCCTTGACAGGTAGCTTTCCCGAGATGCGGAACTACTACGCCGCTACATGCGCACAAGCCTAACTTCCAGCTTGACGGTAATGGCTCAACAGGTTCGTTCCTGTTGCCAGCGTCGAGAAGCATCTGAGTGGGTGGGCGAACTTGTATGCTCTCTGGTAGCTGAGATCTTTCTCGGCAGTCTCCTGGCCTCAACCATCACATCTATCATCCGAAAGCTTGCTGGACCTGCTGTGTTGAGCCATGTTTTTCGCTGTGCTGGCTACCGTGACGTATCATCATAGCCACACGGGTCCCACTTCTGTAGATTCATGTATCTGGCAGAGCGCCCGCACCGCCCATTTGTCTGCCAGGCCAAGTCGTCCTCGTGTCCCAACTTGACTGTTCTATATTGGTATTCGAAAGAACATCATTCGATCCGCGCATCAGGCTATCGAAGAATGCTGTGTCTAGGCCTTGGAATGTCCAGTCGTCAAGCCCTGCAGCTGCGTCGGGGAACATAGTCTCTGCTTGAACTCCAGAGTCTTGCTGATCTGTCTCGATGCTACTTGCTAGGTCTTGCGGAGCTGCACCGCACGTCGGCTTCCAGGCGGATGTCACCTGCGCGTGGCAATCATTCTCTCGTTCTTGATGGCCTGGAGTGTTAGGGTGACTCGCGCGGATACTCCCGAGTCCGCCTATAGTCACATCTTCTTCTGACTCCTCATGCTGCTCCGAAAGCGCTGGGGGCATGATCGCTACGCCCTTGTGGGAGATAGTCACTCGTCCAATGTAGGGCACCTGAAGAGATAGGATACTACCGCTCGTTGTTGCAGTTGAGACGTCTGGGTTGTGGTGAGAGCCTTCTTTCGCAATTTCGTTCTCAACAACCAGAAGATCCTGCAGTAAGGTCGTACACTTCAGTGCAAGGGCTTCTTCTCGTTCGTCTCGCGTAGACTGTATGCATTCGACAGCACGCTGCACTGTAGCTCGATCAGTAGCACGCTGGTGCCGTAAGAGATTTGCATCTTCGGTGTGGTGGCTGGTGGTGTGCGCCAGCATCAGAGTCAAGCCGGCAATGGCAGCAAGGAAATCATGAAGGCAGCGTCCACCCGGCCGCGCAGTACTTGGGTAAACGGAATGCATCGCAATAGCTTTGCTGAGAAGCTCACGGCTGGCACTCGCGCAAGCTATCTTAGAGTACGTTCTCTGTGAGGCATCACAAAAACTGAGCATCAGGGATGCATGAAGCTGGATGACCATCTGTGTATCACATCGTTAGCTGGTACTAGGCATAATCCTCTCAAGACAGACTGACGCTATGGAAGCAAGCGTGTGCGTAGCCGCGTTGCATCTCCTCGATGGCTTGCGTGGAGGTCGGCTCCAGACCTGTGAAGCAGAGTGGTCGCCAATAGGACGAAGGCATGGACTCGGCGAGCATTATGAGGTCGCGATCAATTGCCCGAGTCATCTCCATGTTCTGTGGCGTCGCGTCAAGTTGGTTGCGCGAAAGCACCTTGACAATGATATCGCTCATTCCAACCGTCATTGTTTTCAGCGTCGCCGGGATGCCTTCATCATGAACCGATAGCCCCAGAGTAAGGCCATTCGTGCTCGTAGGTAATCCGAGTAGTAGTGACAGGACTCTTTCGATACGAACGACGTATTCATACATCGATGCTGCGTCGAGGTTACCCTTTGGCTCCAATACCTTATATCGCGGGCTGCCTGGGCGATCTACACCCAGGAGCTGTGCAACCATGACGGCCCGGCGCAGAGAAATCCACGCTCGTCTAAGGTGGCCACAATCGATGTGCCATAACGCCTCGCTGATCAAATTATCAAGTCCCTCCAAAGAGCCTAAGTAGTTGTCGTTGGAGTTGACCTCCTTGATTACAGTCTCCGTCATACGCCTCATCACGGACAGATGACTTTGCGACGAAGCCAGGACCACAGTCGAACCCGGGATACTCTGCAATGCCGCTGCAAACTGTAGCATCTGCCTCGCGAGTAGAACTGGATGTGAGCTCGGGGACAAGAGCGCAGCGACTGCAGTCCGTGGATCGGTCCCCAAAGCTGTGCTCGGACTACAGAATCTGTAGTCCAGTGCAAGTCGTGGCCCGACCGCTTTCATGAGCAGCAGAATATCGTGTCGCGAGGGGATCGCACGCAGTAGCGCTCCTTGCACTCCCCCTGGTACAGCTAGAGGCAGAGGTGATGCTCGTGATTCTGGAGTTAGCGGCGCGTACGTGCGTGGGGCTCCCGATGTTGCAGGACTCTGGACCGCATGAACGTTGTGCTCTGTACTCTCCGAAGGGGCATCGGAGTCCACCTGGCTCACGCACTCCGAGCCTCGCTTCCTGCACGGGATGCAAGTGGTCTCATACGGCGAGTCGTACAAGCACTTGACCTGTTGATATTTCAGTGAGAACGACAGCAGAAGGACTATGATCTGAGAGTGTTCGCGTACTTTACGGATGCGGCAAGACCAGCAACTATGCGTTCCCTTTCTCACCTTCCTCCGTTTCGAGCTGGGCTCATCGGGGACCGGCGACATATTCGCCCATTGAATGCCGAAGCCGCTCTCGCCCTGCGGTGTGCAACCGGCCATGTTGCTCCGGATCTGCCTCGAGAAGCACAGGAACAGTGAGTGATCTGGTGAGATCAAGCCAATTTCGACTCGCGACTTAGATCCAGAGCTGATGCTTAATGACGGCGCAAGACTCTCAGACTGCTATTCCACTTCGAACGGTCCCAGTGCTGTGAAGTCAACCCTTTCTGAGGTAGAGATCGAGTCTCGGTCCCCGAGGGAATCCAGAGACAAATCGCTGCCGCAGCGGGGTCAATACTCGGTGGTAAAGAGGACGAAGACTCGCGACGCAGTCCGCCCCCTCTCTAGGCTTCCAGTTGTCGCAACCCTGGGGAAGTACTCGACCGTAGGTGAAGCATGTGACACTGAAGGATAACCATGTGAATCGGACAAACGATCATGGAGTGATGCGGTTCCCCCGGTCTCCGTCACTTAGCACTTAGCGTCCGGCAGCTGACTAAATCAATTATGATGTATTACAGAATGCTGTACCGCCAAGACTGAATCAATGCAACGTGGTCCTATGCGTGGCTCTCCGCTGTACGTGATCGATGGTAGAAGGCTGCAGATCAGGTTCTGGAGCTGGTCAATGTTGGCCTCCTCGCTGGAGAGACTGCTCATCTGATCCACAATACTGGGACAGCATTTCTGAGATATGATATCTTACCCCCTGGCGATAATGCGCTAGCCTCCGCGAACCCTTCGGCCGAGCTGCGACATCCGAGTGGTCAGAGCGGCTGTGTGGAAACACCAGATGGTTTGTTCGTGCCGCGTCGACCGAGCTCGTGAGAATCGTGAATGCGAGCGCGAGATGAATTGTCAGGTATGCTTGAACCGCAGAGCGGTATCTGATCTACCCCCAGATACACGGCACACTACATCAGCGATATCCTGACCGGTGGAGTCAACCCAAGCTCTTCGTAGCGAATAGCAGATAGGCTTGACCGAAACAACCACCTCCACCACGTTCAAGCAACTTGACCGGCGGCCCAGACAGTAGACTAGTCCTCTAGGCTTCGAAGAGATCTACCACCAGAATGCATCGCATTCATTACCAAGGCCATGGGCTAGACTCTAATAGGCCACCGGTGGTTTCTCCGTGCTCCACACTCGGACGAAGGATCTCATACAACGGTCGGAATGTGTGCAACAACGAACTCACAAGGCCGGGTTTTCGGGCACTGGTCAATCTTCTATCCGAGTGGCTTACGAGATATCTGCTCGTGCCTGCCGTTGCAGTCTCAAGGGAGTTAGAGATTGTCTCCGGTCAAAGTTGATGACTCGCACATTCACTTCAACGGCATAAGGTATAAGGAGGTTCTGAGTGCGAAGCCGTGTGCTTCTACATTTCCTCATTCCCTCGCTGCCACCGTACTCGAATCCCGGCGGCTGTCGTTCGACGTCACTTTGACCTGACTCTTGCTTGTCGCACACGATCACTTACAGCTCCACCGCCGCGAATATCTGCGATGTCAGAACTAGAGAAGTCCGAGAAGAATTCAAGCATACACGAGCCAGACACGATCCAAGATGAGGCGTCGACTGAGTATGTGCACGGTCTCAAATTGGTGGTTTTAATTGCCTCCTTGATGTAAGTCTCGATTGCACGGCGATGGACCAGCAATGACATGGACTGATATGGATTTTGGGATGGGAATGTTCCTCATAGCATTGGACAATGCAAGTCGTCCCTCTGTCCCTAGTCTGGTACCAACGCTGACTGCTTTCGAATAGACCATTATAGGGGTCGCCATTCCCAAGATTACCGACGACTTCAAGGATCTCAACAAGGTTGCATGGTATGGCAGCGTCTACTTCCTCACCTTCGGTGCCTTCCAGGTAATGCTCCAGTCCACGTGATCCTACGTGGGCGATAGGCTGACGCTGCCGGTAGAGCACTTATGGAAAGCTGTTCAAGTACTTCCCGCTGAAGCTCTGCTACCTCATCGCCATGCTCCTGTTCGAGCTAGGCAGCCTGGTCTGTGGCGTCGCTAAAGATCCAACCACGCTCATCGTCGGCCGAGCCATCGCTGGCCTCGGTGCTTCTGGTATGGGTGTGGGGATTTTCACGATCGTTGGCTTTGCCGTGAAACCCGATCAACGCCCCAAGATCTTGGGCTTCGTGGGCGCAACGTACGGTATCGCAGCAGTCTGTGGACCTCTCCTGGGTGGCGCTCTCACGGATAAAGTCTCATGGCGATGGGTAAGTGCTGGTCACGTGACTTACCACACAGTATGCTAACACGCTCGCAGTGCTTTTACATCGTAGGCCGATATCGCCTGCAATCCTGGCGTGCGATAGGCTGATAACCCTTGCAGAATCTTCCAATCGGAGGGCTGGCCGCCGTGTTCACGTTCTTCTTCTTCGTCGTTCCCACGAGCGCAAAGCCTGCGGAGGCGTCTTGGAAAGAAAAGCTTCTCCAACTGGATCTTGTCGGCGCTATGCTCATGTGTGGCATTATCATCTCGTACATTCTCGCTCTCCAGTACGGCGGCCAAACCCATCCTTGGGGTAGCAGCGTTGTCGTCGGCCTGCTCGTGGGATCTGTCGCGATGTTCGTCACGTGGATGGCTTGGGAATGGTGGCTGGGAGAGAGAGCCATGGTCGTATGGCGCTTGGTAAGATACTCTGACATCCGCACAGTCTCACGCTGGTCCTGACACTGACGGGAATCCGTGAACAGTTCAAGCAGAATTACATCTGGAACGGAGTTGCCTATGTAAGTTGACCCTTCCACCAACACATACTTGTCGTATAGATGGCTAACACCGTTCCAAGATGCTCCCTTTCGCAGGAGCGTACTTCGTTGCGCTGTATTACCTACCCATATACTTCCAGTCGGTCAAGAACGCCTCGCCCATCGGAGCCGGCGTACGCATGCTAGCCATGATTGTACCGCTTACAATCGCAGCCCCTCTCCAAGGCATCGGCCAGATGGCCATTGGCCGCACGCCTCCCCTCCAATTAGGCGGAGCCGCACTGGCGACCATCGGGACAGGACTGTTGTATACTCTGGACTTGGATACCTCAACGGGGAAGTGGATCGGCTATCAGATCTTGATTGGCTTTGGTATAGGTTTCGCCTTCCAGTGCGCCCTCTCCAACGCCCAGATCCACGCCAGGCCAGAGGACATCTCGCAGGCTACTGCGATCATCAACTTTGCCTTGACTATCGGAGGTGCCTTCACGATCTCCGCTGCCCAGAGCGCATTCAACAATAAGCTCCTGCTCTCCGTTCGCCAATCGCTACCAAATGTCGATCCCTTCCAAATTCTAGGCACTGGCGCGACCGAAATTCGCAGGACTTTCACGGCTGAGCAACTTCCTTTCATTCTGGACGGATACGTCATTGGATTGAAGACTGTGTTCGCGATCGCCACAGCTTGCTTCGGCGCTGCGGCTCTCATCAGTCTGTTGGGGAGCTGGAAGAAGTTTCCCAAGGAGGCTGCGGAAAAGGTGACGGGTGCTGCGGCGTGAGGTCACGCGAGGGGCAAACACATGCGGCGGCGATCCGCTGGCGTCAGAGGGACGGAGAGCATGAGGTGGCGCGACTTGCTGTACTACTACTGGAATTATAGACTGTAGAGGATAGAAGGGTGGTTCTCATACCAAACTGGGGGTGTCTTGAGCGCACCACCTAGCAGTGGGACAGACGTATTCAATCGCACCTCTGTAGAAGTTACATGTTGCCCTCAATGCCCTTGATCTTTCATCGACCCGGGTATGTGCTGAAAGATGCAAATTGGCCACTTCGCCGGACGAAGCACCTGCAGGACAAATGAAAGGTACCACACAACAGAAGACGCTGCATCTCGCAGCGCTCCCAATCGTACCCTGGACGGTAAATACTCAGTACTTGGCCGGATATGCGTGCGACACCAAATAGTCGAGAGGGAACCTTAAGCGACACTGTGGTGCATCATAATCTTGCCATGATCAGGAATGATCCTCGATGGAAATGGTGGTACATGTTGATCAATGGGGGAACGTTGAGAGCTGCATGCGACGTAAAACAATCCTCCTACTCGTTAGCAATGACGCCTCCCTTCAGTACTTCTCCACCGTACCCTGCGTACGCACACGTCCAATGCGCCATACCGCCCAAACCCACTGACTACATCCTAAACTCCTGCTCTGAAGCACACTCCATGCCCCAACACCAGCACCCCACTCACCCCTCAACCCCTCAAAGCAACACCACCCACCCAGCCAACAACCCCACCACCCCACC
>JAVRRP010001048.1:0-11807 GCA_036872775.1 Oleoguttula sp. CCFEE 5521 | reverse complement strand
CCGCATCAACAACAAGAACCCCAACATCCAGCTCGCCGCTTTGAACCTCACAGATACGTGCGTGAAGAATGGCGGTAGTCATTTTTTGGTTGAGATAGCGAGTCGGGAGTTTTTGGACGGGTTGACGGGCATGCTGAGGAACTATGGGGAGATGGAGAGGAACGTTCGGCAGAAGATACTGGAGTTGATTCAGAATTGGGCGGTGGGAGCACAGGGGAAGGAAAGTTTGGGATATTTGACCGAGACGTATCGGGCGTTGCAGTTGGAGCGGTTTGACTTTCCGCCCAGGCAGGAGGTATGTTGGACTATCATGGCAAGCAGAGGAGGAAAGGTGGTCACTAACAGTACAGCAGGTAGCCAGCAGTATGTTTGATAGCTCCGCACCGCCAGAGTGGGCAGACTCGGACGTATGCATGCGATGTCGAGAGCGATTCACATTCACAAACCGGAAGCACCACTGCAGGAACTGCGGGAATGTATTTTGCGGGACTTGTAGCTCCAAGAGTATACCTCTGCCACATCTCGGGATTATGCAACCTGTGCGAGTGGACGACGGCTGCTACGCGAAGCTAGTAGAAAAGAATCGAGGAGGTGCTGCACCACAGAGCCCAATCAGCTCGAAGCCGACGCTATGGCAAGGTGCGGCAGCAGCAAGTACCGAGCGAATGCAGCCTCGAGCTGCGCGAGTGGACGACAGCTTCGACGCGGACCTGAAGCGAGCACTGGAGATGAGCTTGGAGGACAGCAAGGGACCCATCGGAGCTGGCTACGTTCCTCAGGCGCAAGCTGCACAGCCGAAGCCACAAACGAACGGCACGAGTAAGAGCGCGGCGCCGAAGAAAGAGGAGGCGTTAGATGCAGACCTGGAGGCCGCGATCGCAGCAAGTCTGCAGGACATGGAGGAGCAGAAGAAGCAGCATGCGAAGCAGCTGAAGGAGCGGACATCGTCGGCGAATGCGGCACCACCAGCACAGTATAAACCCAACAATCAGTTCGAGCTGACGCCTGTGGAAGCTGAGAATATCAACCTGTTCTCGACGTTAGTGGATCGGTTGCAACATCAACCTCCCGGAACAGTACTGCGAGAGCCGCAGATCCAGGAGCTGTACGAGAGTATAGGAACGTTGCGGCCAAAGCTTGCACGGACATACGGCGAGACGATGAGCAAGCACGACACACTGCTAGATCTGCACTCGAAGCTGGCGACAGTAGTACGGTACTACGACCGCATGCTCGAGGACAGGCTGAGCAACACCTACAACACCAGCCGCTACGGCGCACCAAATCGGAGCATGTACCCCAGTATTCCCTCTGCAGTGCCTCAGCAACATGGCGGGATGGAGTCATACTACACCGGCAATGCGCCGCAGATGGACAGCTACGGCCCACCACCTCAGCAAGCTGGCTATGCTGGCTACTCACAACCTCCACGCCACCCCTCACAAGCACCCTACCCCGAGCCTCCGTACTCTGAGAATCCACAAATCCGCCAACCTCAACCCTACGCACAGCAACCGCCTCCCGAGGCAACCTACTATCAACAACAACCAGCACAAGCTTACCCGCCTCAACCCACACAACCTCCTCCGCAACAACAGCAGTACCCACCACTGCCTCATCAAGAACCCCAGCAACAGTCTCAACCGCCTCAAGCCCACCTCCAGCGTCGGCAGTCATCGCAGCGATATTCACAGACTTCCTCACAGTACGCGCCTTCACATACAAGCCAGACCTCAAACCCGCAGGTCACCTCCCCGCAACCAGATCCTGCGGCATCATTCTACTATAACAACGATGCCCAAGCACCCCTTCCTTCAAGTCCGGAGACTTACGCACAGCCTCCACCACAGCAGCAGCAACAGCAAGTCCCACCGCCGCAACAACAGCAACAGTATCAACAGCCGCAACATCCAGGCGTGCAGCGGTCAGGAAGCCAGGCATACTACGCGCCTCAAGCACAGCCGCAGCAACAGCAATGGCCTACTCTCCCTGCGGCGGGGGGCGGCTATGGACAGGAAGCGTTTCCGCATGCGCCGCAACATGTGCCCGCCCCTGTAGCTGTGAAGGAGGAGAGTTTGATTGAGCTGTAGCAGTACCTGAGTGGCGATTGGGCACATTGTGACTGGAACACGAGACTGTGAGGAGATAGCGTGGAGTATATACCCCAAAAGTCACACGCAAGCATTGGTAGTGGCTTCAGCGCGTCTCGAAAGACCGCGTGTACGTGTCACTGCGTCACTTTCCAATGTTTTATGGCGCCATGAGCTGGGCTATCTCTGCTTCGTCATGCTGTCTTCACTGACTGCCTCCTCCGATTCGTCGAGACGAAGAGTGTTGCAGTGTTGTACTTGCTGCAGCAGATCAGGCGTCGCACACGCCACGGGCGAGAACAACAACCCCCCAAAGACACAGTCAAGAGCTCCGCTTTCTCTAATTGCCACCGCGTGTCAGATTCGCTACTGTGAGCAAGGCGATAGGAGCTCAGCAGCTTTACCGAATTGGATGAGAGTCGAGAGCAGTGCTAGTGGCTTTTCGCGACACAGCTTGATCTACGACGGGGATGCCTCCGTTTTCTCAAATTCGTCTGGAGGAGGCAGCCGCGATAGCCATGGCGGTTCATTCAATTGGCCATTCTGGAGAGCCTTCCAAGTCTGCGTAAGCTACGACCAGGAATCTGGCGTTCTATTGTTCACGCTGCATCGCCACTGCGTTGTTGTGGGTGCCGTGGTAGGAGCCCCGGGATAGTTCAGACTTCAGGTAGAGGGGGGCTCAGCTGCGATGAGAACGAGAGTTGGCCTTGCTGATGTGCAGGCAAGCAGTGCTTGTGGCGCTTTCCCATCATCTACCTCACCGTCGCCATACCTGCGCGCCAAGCTCAAGAGCCATACTGTCAGCTTTGTGAGCGTCGTGGACGGTCACTGTCCACGTTAAGCGTATTGCCGGGTGTAGCCGAGTATTGATAACCTCTCTGTGCAGATACATGCATTGGGGTACTCTACAACAACTCTCCATCATCCTCTCCATGAGCCTCATATCACGGACTCACAGCCCCAGTGCCCCTTACCCTCGCACCACTCCTCCTCACCCGCCGTCGAGTCTTCGCCATCACGGCGTGTTCGCGCAGGAAGTCTGCGTTGATTTCCATCAGCTGCTCGGTCTGTACGCGGATACTCTCCAGCGTGCCTTCGAGCGTCATGGGGATGTCGTAGGTATGCTCAGTATCTTGGCTAGCGATCCATGAGTCTGGAGGAGACTTCGCGAAGGCGCTGTCAGAGTTGCGCAGATGGGCTGAGGGCGTGCGAGGCGGAGCTGCTTCGGGCGTGATGGGCGAGTCGCTGTCTTCGATGACTTGGGAGCTGATGCTGCTGCGCCGCTTCGCTGGGGCCGAGGTGCTGTGTTGTGCGTCTTCGATCGACTCAACAGCCTTTGAAGAGACGCTGTCACTCCTGCCCGACCGTTCCGACGGACTCACAGACCGCACCCGCAGTCTGCTGCCACTCCTGCTCCTCGATCGAGAAGCGGCAAGCGCGCTGAACGCATTCTGCGATCTCTTGGGATGCCTTCCATGGCTTTGCTCGCCTGGATACGTTGAGTGCTGATCGTGTCCCGCGAAGAATGCCTCGCCTCGCCCAGCTCGTGAGCCCTGGGGCCGGCTGCGATGAGCTCCACGACTAGGGCTTCGTAGCGCAAGGCCATGCGCTCGACTTCCGTGCTCAGCTCTCAGGTCCTCACGAGCGCTCATGGCGCTTAATGTTGTGCGAAGATCGCGGATTGCGGATTCGTATTTGGCGCGCATGGACTTCATGGCGATGAAGTGGTCCGTCTCCAGGTTCGCGATAGCGAGGTTGTGCTTCGAGGCTTGCGAATCGCGGTCCTCTTGTGCTTTCGCATCATGATCGCTATCGTCCGTAACCTGTGTCCCAGCTGCGTCCTTGGCGAATGCGTTCAACTCCCTACGCAAGTCCTCAATGGCTTTATCCTTGCCCTGCATCAATTCCCGCAGGTCGTCCACATCGTTCCCCCGCTCCGCAAGCGTGATCAACGTCTCCTGATGTCGCAGATTGAGTGCATCGTGCTGCTCTCTCATTTGTTTAGCAATAGACTCTGCTTCTGACCGCAGCTCCAGAGCATCTTCGAGCTGCTCAAGTCGATCCGTGAGCGATGCATGCTCGACTTTGCTCGATCTCATGCCATGCTCACCAGCCTCTAGAGCAGTCTCAAGTCGCTCTACCTCAGCAGTACTGCGTCGAAGATCATCCAGTGCAGCTTCGTGCTCCTCTTGTACCTTGCGCTGGGCCTCTACTTGCTGCTCATTGGCCACTCGCAAGTCTTCGAGTTCTTGCGTAGTACTTTGCAGCTTTCCTTCGCCAGCTGCGAGCTCTTCGCGGAGTTGTCGGGACTGGTTCTCGCTGGCGTCGAGCTCTTCGACGCGAGCAGCCAAGTCCCGTGCAATCGACTCATGCGCTTCTTGCGCCTCCTGCAACGACTTCTCTAAATCAACTGCAGATACTCGTGCCCTTGCTAAGTCAGTCTTGGTCGTGATTTCAGATTGCTTTGCAGCATCTAGCTCCGCCTGCAGCTTGGCCTGCTCAGACTGATGCTCCTTGATCAGATTCTGCAATTTGGCAAGCTTGTTTGACAGCGAGGAACGCTCCTTAGTAATGGCCCCCGCCTTCGCAGTCTGTTTCTCCACCTCGCCCTTCAAGCTGGTACCCTCACTGCGTGCTGCTGCGAGCTCAGACTCCAATGCATCAACCGCCTCTCCATGGACACGGTCGGCGAGCTCATGGGCCGCCTCGAGTGCCTCCTTGGCATCGTCCAGCTTGTGATTTGCATCTTCGAGTGCCGACTGCAGCTCCTGCACCTTAACCTGAAGCTCACGTTCGTCCACTTGTACCTTGATCTTGATTTGCTCCTCTGCATGTCTGCCAGCAGCTTGTGCATCTCCAAGCGCCTTCTCGCTTTTTGCTAGTTTGGCTTCCATCTCGCGTTGGTACGCCTGATGCGACGCTCTGAGCTTCTTCTGCACGGCCGTGTTTGCTGTCCTTGCTTCTGCTAGGTCTTTCTCAATTGCGCTGACCTGATCCACGAGTTCTTGTTCACGCGCACTCTGCTGCTCAGACAACTTCTTCTCCGCTTCGACCGCTTCGTCTCGTGCCTGGATGAGCTCCTCCTTCAGGGACTTCAGCTGACTGCCCAGATCCTCACGCGTCTGCTCCAGCTCAGCTTCCTTCTCTGCCAAAGCAATCGCATGGCCCTTACCCAACTCAAGTGCCTCATTGTCACGCGTAGAGCTCGCGTCCCGTGACGATGCCACAGCTGCCTCGTGCTCCTCTTCGGACTTCGCGAGCTGCTGTCGAATCTCGTCCATCGCTTGCTCCCATCGCTTTGTTTCGGCGTCGAACTTGTCCTGCAGCACCTGCAGCGCTTTCTCTGCCTGCTTACTGTCTGCAGCCAATTGTGCCTGATTATCTTCCGCGACCCTGGCAGACGCAGCCTCGCTATCTTCCCGCGCTTTCTCCGCTGATGTTCGTGCCTGCTGCAGCTCTTCCTGTGCGGTTGCTGCCGCGTCTCGTGCACGCTCCAGCTCTATGTCGAGCTTCTCGCATTTCTGTTCGATCTCTTGCCGTGAGTCTGCGAGTTGTTTCTCAAGTGCAGCCTGCGCCTCCTGCGCTGCCTTCCGTACCTCCACAAGCTCATCTCCGACTGCCGAGGACCTCTCCTCGGCCTCCCTCCTCGCAGCCTCCACCTCCTCAGCCCTTTTCCGCGCAGCAAGACTCTTCTCCCTCGCCCCTTCCACCTCCCTCTCCAGCCCCTCCACCTGCTTCCCCAGCTCTCCAACAGCTTCATACTGCCCCTTAAGCTCCTTCTTCACCTCCACAGTCTCCGTCCTTACCTTCGCGACCTCCTCCCCCATCCTCACCCGCCTCTCCCTTTCCTCGAGCAGCTCTCGCTCAGCCCTCGCAGCCTCCGTCTTCATCTCCTCGAACTCCTCGACCTGCTTCGCTGCCTCCTTGAGACTGTCTTCTAGACGACTGACCACGTCTTGCAATCGTCTCTCCTCCTGTGCCTCGCCCTCGGCCTCTTTCAGTCGCTGCTGCAGCTCCGCAACAACGCCCTCCAGTCTCCCTCTCTCAGCTTTCTGCACCTTTGCCTCCGCATCGAGCTTAACCTGACACCGGTCAATCTCCTCTTGCAGCTCGCCTACCACTCGCCCCAGCTGCTGCCTATCAGCTTCATACTTCCTCGCCTCATCCCGCAGCTTCTCCACACTAATCGCCTCTCCCTTGCCATTACCGAGATCGAGATGTCGCACCGGAGCAGTGAGATGGGACTGCACGATCGCGATACTGGATTCCACGGTATCTAGCTTCCTCGTGCGGAGGGTCTGAGGCGAGGAGCCTTGGGGTTTTGCTAATGGCGGGGGCTGGGAGCTGGAGGGCTGAGAGCGGTGATGGAGTTTCGGCGGTGAGCGTTTGGGCGATGCTGGTGGGAGGGTGCCAGAGGCGGAGGGTGAGGCGAGGTCGCGCGCAGGCTTCGGGGTCGGGGTGGTGAGTGGTCGTGACGCTGGTCTGGTTGCTGGCTTTGGCGTGGGCGTCGCGGTACCAGTCGTTCGCGGCGCTGGCGGCTTCGTTACTGTTGTCGCTGGCCGTGTACCAGGCTTCGCACTCGGCTTCGTCGCACTGGGAATGCTAGGCCCCAGATTCGGCCTCGCAGCAGGTTGGCGCTTCGGCGTGCTAAGTCTCGACGCGAGATCCGCTTGTTTGCTGCGCGTCTTGTCCATGGCTGGCGCCGGACTGGTCAGACCGCTTTCGCGATCTCGTTTCGAAGCCATGTTGGCCTTGTCGTGTTCGTGTCAATGTATGGGCACGCGCGAGGCATCCCGGCGCAAATCAGGAACGGGTTAATATGGGTGACGTAGATCTGGGGAAGTGCAGGGCAGGCGCAGGTGGCCGCCCCACTATATATTGCAGAGGCTGGTAAAGACGAGGCCTTGCACATCCCTAGAGCGTTGACGGCGCTAGTCAACGTCAGACAGACGCGCACTTGAGCATTGGAACTCAGAACTATCAGAAAGGGCGTCAAACAATTACCAAGGAACTCATGTGAACACGAAGCATGAGTGAGGTGCCATGGAGAGATGTAGAGACCCACCCGATGCGTGGTCGCCCAAGCAGACTCTCTCACTGACAGTCGAGCGTGGAAGGACACTCGTGGCGCAAGCTCTATACGCACAGGAAGCGTCCGGATCTCAGCGAGACAACGCAATGAGATGCGTGGGGCATGCTAGGTACTTACAATGTCCACTGCATTCGACGCCAAACTAGCGTTGCCTCTCCCCAACTCTGACACGCAGGTAATGCTTCTATGTGTCTAGCTGTGACAGTGAGATGTTGCGCTGCTACATCCGGGGGATTTCAGAGCCCAGGGCAACACCAGTAAACCCGCGCACGCCTCTCACCAGTGGCACAATTTAGATTTGCTGTTGCAAGTGTGTGTATAGAAGCTCGAGAGTGTTTTCGCATTGGAAGAGAAGCGATGGTAGATAGCTACGTAAGGATACTGACAGCGAGCCACCAGCGAAATCATCGTACGTAGCAAGTAGATCCACTTCCCGATCTTCCTCAGCTCCGTCAAAGCCCAAGCGCAATCCTCCTCCAGCACTGATCTACGTCCTCGCAAAGTGTAGCAAAGTCCCTATCTTCCAGCCTCGAGACGATGAATTCGTCCATAGCAGCCTTCCTGTCTTCAGACGACTGGGCAGCGTATTCGTGCAGCGTACGGTCACCTGGCGCTTGTACTGTAGCCATGAGACGTGCACTCGGATCATACCCTGCCTTCGAAGGGGATGAAGTTGGGGGAGTGTCAATCTCGTGAGGCGCGTCTACGAGACTACTCACTCGCATCATCTTGTTACCTCTCGACTCAGCGAGTGGTAGGCGATTGCGTACTAGTTCGCCGATGTTGCTCGGCCGCCGTGATGATTGCTGCTGTGCTACTGTACCGCTACCTATGGTACTACGGTCGGTCGGGTTAGGTACCGCTGAGACCGACAGCGCGTTGGGTATCATAGAAGTCGCAGGCCGAGCGTAGACGTCTTCTTGCTCATGCAACCGTTTCAGCGGATTCGCAGTGCTCGGTCGCGCAGCAGCTCCAATCCCGGATTTCGTCGGCGGTGCAGCTGTCCCTGGACGCGAGCTATTGGTTTGCTGACTACCAGGACGCTTGAAGGGGAGTTCACGGCGCGGTGGCAGCTCGTGCTCCAGGGTGTCGGGCAAGTCCAGAATGTTGGTAGGCGCGGTGGGCTCACTAATCGGACTGGGAAGGAGACCGAGTGATTGGCTTGCGGGAGGAACATGTAATGATGCGGCTGGTGCGTGAGTATAGTGTACCTCGCTCCGTGGTGGAAAACTAGAAGGTGGTGGCGCTGTGTGTTTCGTTGAAGCTGCCGAGTCTAATGAGGCAGACAGCGGCGGAGGCCGAAAGATGCTACGGTTGTGCGCGTTGTGAGGTACAGCTTGGTTGGAAAGCTGCGTCACGTTCGCCTCGCTCGAAGATGCTGGTGGTGCAGCGCTTAGAGTGTTGTGACTCTGGGCGCTTGGGAAGTAGGTCGATGTCACAGACTGACCAGTCGCAGGTCGTACCCCTGAGCTCGCTGTTCCCGGCCTGGTGGTTCCAGGACGCGCCGTACGTGGTCGCTGCTCCTGGAATTCCATGCCTCGGTCGCGGAAGACCTTCACAAGCTGGCTGCATTGCTCGGCACCAGGGAGGCGGAATTGCAACCGTCGAGCCTGTTCAGGGTCAGTGTTGGCTTCTAATATGCAGTGACTCCTTGGGACGACCTGTCCATCTGCCAGTCGATAGCGCAATGCCAGTAACGCATCCTTCGCAATACCAAAAATGGGCAACTGCTCGATCTGGGCCGTCACACCAGCTTGTTGAGAGCCGTGGCGTGGTTGCATCGCTCTGTCAACTAGCGCGCCAATCTCGATGGACTCCTAATACCACTATAGTCAGTTTCAGAGCGTTAGCATCCAAGCTTGACGACCGACCATCACGTCGTTGCCGAGGATTAATCGCAGCACTAGATCGTCTCCGGCAGTCCCACTACGGACTGCTAGGTGCAGTTCCGGAGCTGTGAAGTGAGTCCATGCGATAGCGCCTTCAGGGGTCATACCCGTGGCGTGCGAAAACTTCAAGCAATCTATGCCGATGTCGACTGCCATCTCTCCTGTCATGATCGACTTTGATTGTGGTTCTATGACAGCAGCTGCGCAGGTGTCTGTGTTAAACAGTCACCTATGAGAGCAAGGCTGTGAGCCAGTTGAGGCAATAATCGCGATGGATCGGTACGTCCCAAGCCTGGCGGCTCACTTGATCGCGCAGCGTGATCGTAGTGCGATGGGAAGGTCTGATGTCTTGAAGAAGTGGAGGCTTCGAGATTGGCGAAGCCAAGCTTTGTGCGGCTCGGCGGGCCGCTCATTAGCCTCATGCAAGGATGTTGAAGATCCGCGCGCAATGCGACTGGAACATGGGAGCCACCATGCGATCATCCATCTCCTTGATTTTCCGATAGCCGACGCGAGGGTTTGTACTGAGAAGTGCTTTGTTTGCTATGTACTGCGCCGAATGATAGGTCGTATGTGAAGCTCTGGACGTTGTGCGACCGAATTTTGCAGCCAGCAGTCGCGTCTCGAATCGCGAACATGGCTCCAAAGCGCGGGCAGTCGATTGAAGGGAGCGACGAATATGACGAGTTCCTGAAGAAACTGGCCGAGTATCATGAGAAACGAGGGTGGGTCCTGATATTCGGGATGCTTTGGTATCGGCAGTTAGTGACAGTGCATAATGTAGGACCAACCTCGAGACCGCACCCAAAGTCGGCATCCGGCATATCGACTTACTAAAGCTCTACGATCGCGTCGTGGGCGAGGGCGGCTATGACTTGGTTTCAGACACGAAAGCCAAGACGCTGATGTGGAGGAAGCTTGCGGAGGAATTCGTCGGCAAGAACCAGTATACAGCGGCGCAGGCGTTCCAGATCAAGAACATCTACTACAAGAACCTCGTCGCATATGAGATCACGAATCACTGGGAGAAGGAGCCACCTCCGAAGGAGATTCTCGAGGAAGTCACGGCCAAAGGCGGAAACGTGATGTCAAGAACACTGGAGAACTTCGTTAAGCCTCCGTCGCGAGAGGAGAAATTGGCTGGAGACGGAGATGCAAGTGACGCAAGCCCGAGTCAGAAGACGCCTAAGGAGGAGAAGGGAGATCCGTCGGAGGAGCCTGGGATCGCGACAGGTAGGATCAGTCGCGGCTTGAGGCATCAGCCTCCGCAGAGGGTGCTCTTCCAGCCTGATCCAGCAGCGCAGGGTCGGCGGAGCAATAACAATGCAGCGCCGTCACCAACGCCAGGACCAACAACGAATGGCATCAACGTCGCCTCCTACTTCTCCAACGCCGCGACAGCCTCTCTCGCCTCATACGAGCCGACTCCATCATATCCTCTTACCCTCAAACCAATCACTACACCCTCGAACAATCCCGAGTACTACCGCAATGAGCGCAAACGCAAGCTCGAAGTGAATGCTGGGCCTCTGGCGAGGAAATACCGGAACATAATGCTGCCCGGGACTGGCTTCATCGGACCTAACATCTACGTGCGAGCACAGCTGGCGTTGCAATCTGGCATACCTGACGAAGAGGCATACGCTTTACATCATCTCGTCAAGATCAGTCATGAGCGAGGTGACAAGTACAAGTTCGAGCAATTTCCTGGACTGATCGATGCCCTGGCACGGAAGGTGCTGCAAGCGACGGGGCTTTTCCATGATATCGAGTGGGATGTCAGCTACGAGGACGAGGTGCCTGAGACCGACGAGGAGCTACTTGATGGACTGTCTGGCACTTCTGGCCTGGTCTCGCGCCTCAGATCCCGCCAGCCGCGACTTGTGGACGACAGCATCATGGATGACAAATTTGTCAGCGAGCTGAACCGCATCATCGAAGCCTGCCTGGTGATCAGAAACATGTGCATACTCGACTCCAACGCGGTGTATGCTGCGCAGACGCCTCTCGTTCGTGACATGCTTGCGTTGGTGCTTAATCTGCCAGACCATGCGTGCATTGTCGAATTGCGCCATTACGCCCTCGACATCGCAGAGCAGACGCTGCGGTACATCGACATTGGTGCCCAAGACGATCTGTACCAGAGTCTTGTCGCACAGCTACGCAGCTCAGATCGGGGAGTGATCGTCACGACGTTGCGAACCATTGCGCGCATCGGCATGAGTTTGCAAGCTCCGAAGCGGCTAGAAGACATACCTCCCATGACTCTGCGACGGATTCAGAATTGGTTGCTACTCGAAGATGACGAGCTACGAAGCGCCTGTCTCGACTTCCTTCTCCAATACTCCTCCTTCGCCGATAATGTCGACACCCTCCTCCAAAGCGTCGACCTCGCCTCCCTCGCCCGCCAATTGACCTCCCTCCTCTCCCACGGCGCGCAAGCCGTAGCCCAAGAGCCAACATCCGAAACCAAACCCCCCGACACGGCCCTTCTTCTTGTCCCAAAACTTTCCCGCAGCGTAGTCCAAGACCTCCTCACTCTCGACGAGCCCGAACGCTCCTCAGAATGGCTCCGCATGTGCTTCCTCCCCGACGCCAAATCCGAAATGACGCAAATCTCCCTCTGGCAAGCCTATCAAGGCACGTTCTCCTACTTCAATACCACGCACCCGCACCTCGTAGCCGGCGAGTTCATTAAGAATGTCTCCGCCGTGTTTGCGGGAGCGACAGCGCAGG
>JAVRRP010001047.1:0-11810 GCA_036872775.1 Oleoguttula sp. CCFEE 5521 | reverse complement strand
TCCAAGGTTGCTAGGCCTCAACGTAAACCTCGAGCGACACATGTGTTGTCCACGTCTGGCATTCGCAGGCGTGCCGCTGGATCAATATGCCTTTTTCTGAATTGGACTCAGCATCCTACGGCCAAGCATTTCGCGGCAATGATCGAGACAGGCGGTAAGTCAGTCGAAGGTCCGCTGCTGATCATCGCAGGCGAGAAGAATATTGTCGTTACGCACGACTCAATTCAATCCGCTGTTAAGGTCACTTGTGCGCATCTGCGTCGACGTGGCAATGTGGAACCGCTCCAGATAATCACCTATCAAGGCATGAATCACTCTCCACTCATCCAGGCAAGCTCCGCGATGTGGCTGAAGTGGGTCAAGAATCGACTGCTCACTTAGGCGCCGCAAGAGGTGGTTGCAAGTCGTCGCATGGGCACTGTGGAAGGCACGCCACAATCGATCACGCCCATTTCCCTGACGACGTGGGATTCACCGTCGGAGGCATGGAAGTACAGCGTGTGAGTGCGAAGTCGGTGGGAGAATAAACTGGACGCGATCTGTTGTAGTCATACACTTCCATTCATCTATGATGCATCGATAAGGTATGTTGCTGGGAGATCTCTGCCTTCTCGCTCAGCCCTTTCTGTCCTCAGTCTGTCCCGATACCAAAATGCGAACTGTCTATGCTCCACAAGATGCGACGACTCACAGGCCATGCCCTCCCCCCAGCACCCTCCAATGCCTCCCATCGATTTCCACTTCAGCACAAGCCCAAGCTCAGCACCGCCCCATCATCCTGACAAGCATGCACCTTCCCATCATACCCCGTAGAATTCTGACAAACATCATTCACCCTCCCCGCACTCGTAACAGCCACCCTCTGCCCAGCAAATGGATCCCCGTCAACGTAGCTAACGCTCCAGTACAAAATGCCGTTGTCGGTGCTCGTGCCGAGGATGAGCTTCGGCGTCTGAGAGGACCAGTACTGATCGGACTTCGAGACGCCGAGGCTGTTTCCGACGCCGATGATGGTGAGTTCGGCGTTGGCGAAGGCGAGGAGAGGGGAAGGTCCGGTGGTGGACTTGGTGCTGTTGACGTAGGTGAGGTAGAGGGTTTCGTTGCAGTTGTTGAGGACGACTTGGTGGGAGAGGGCGTGGGTGGAGGTGGTAAGGGCAATGATCGCCAAGATGTTCTTGGTGGTGAAGTGCATGTTTCGTGCCGTGGTCTTGGACTTGAGAGTGTTTAATTGAGCGTCTTAGTCTGCAAGGACTGATTGTGATTGAGTCAATTGTGGAGAAGGCTTGTCTGAGAAGAGAAGAGGGGAAGAAGAGATAGGAAGGTTGACCTTATACGCTCGCTACTGTTGACTTGGCCCGTCGGCACCTGCCAGCTATGATTGCAGTGAAAGGGCAGGCGCATGTCGGACGTGCATCATGACGGCTCGCCGAGCCACGTCGTCGGTACCGGGTAGTGCTCCTGCCGACATGTTTGTGTTTCACGGAGAAGCCGTTTGAATGACAGCAGGTGATTGCATTGTACCTTGCAGGTCAAATGTCTGCCCTTGCTGCAGACCTTGGTGTCCACGCGCTTTGTTCCTCTTCTTTGTCATGAGAGAGGAGAAGCAGTATGACTCGCGCGAGGGGGTCTGCGCGATGGTGTGATGAAGCAGTGTGTACTTGTGGTGTTACCTGTTACGTGATATAATCATGCTGGCCACGGCAATGTGCAACTCGTGCTCGCCTAATTGTGAGTCTGACTCCTCAGCTGTGTCCCATTTTGCTGGACACGGGCCTTCGTGGCTCTCGTCTGGGCACGCTCTGCACGGCGTGAAACCCTACCGAGCCGGCTGAGCATTTACAGATATGCTTCGAAGTCCAGCGCTCTCAGGGAAAGCCGGTCTTCATCGCGGACTCCAGCTGCGTTCCTCAAGACTTTACGCTCCGTCTAGAACGTCTTGAAGTCTCATTAAGTCGGTCTAGAGCTGCAGCTCTGCTATGCTACTCGGCGACGCTCCTCATGTTCATCAGCATCAATCGTTCACGTCCCAGCCTTGGCCTTCGCCGCCGTCTGTGAAGCCTCTATACCAAACCATTAGCGCGAAATTCCAACAATAGTAGTCAACATTGCATCGCCGTACCTCTCCTCGTAGCGTCCTCCAATAGCGGTGTATCTACAGCGTTCGCCGGTAGGTGCACATATCGCACAACACTCCCCCGAATGAACACATTTTTGACCGAGCTCTGCATCACCAAGTCGTCAGCCCGTGCTCCGTCTGTCCTCCCCAGCCAGTGCCTCTTTGTCCAATTCTGACGCATGACCTACCAAGTGCGGGTACTTCAGCTCCTCCACCACCGAGATGTCATCCAGCTTGATATTCAGGTACTGGTCCACGCTCTTCAATGTCCCGCGGATCGAGATATCGTTCTTGAGTTCGATCGTGACTTCGTGATTGACGAGGGTCTTGAAGAAGCTAGGTACGAGGAGGTGTCAGTGTGGGTGCACCGGCAGTACATGTGCGCAAATGTGATCTATGCTGGAGCGCACGGCACTAGAGGGAGATAGTGTACCTAAAGAAGAGCATGATAGCGATGATAGATCAGAGTTGCTACCGAGAGCTGCGCGGCATAGTCGTGGGTGGTGTTATAAAAGCATATTCTATACGCAAGCCGAGTTGAGACAAACTGAAGTGACGCTCGAAAGCAACGTCACGTGCCGTCGAGAACAATCGATACAGTCAAGACCTGATTGAACGAAGCGAAAGTACGACATGATGATCTGATTGAGCAATTGTTGTTACTCTACGTGTAGAGCTCAGGTACTTCACATTCAAAGTGTGTATCGATATGCGCAAATCAAAGCATAGGGTATCTCGCATAGCAAATCAATGCCATCTCTCCCGCAATGCCCCCAAGTACAGAATGTGTACCAGCTCACGGATGCCAGCAACTATGCTAAAGCCTCCTGTATCTCAGGAGAACCAGCGTCGTTGCTCACCACGGTCTGGCCTGCCCGAAACAAGGCTGATACGCCTCTTCGAATTCTCAGGCTTCCTTCCCTGCACACCAGCACTGGAAGGAGTCAATACATCGCTCACTTTGACTCGTGTGGAACGTTATGATGCTGTATTGATAATGCAAAGCTTTGCAAGTTCCAGCTCACCGCTGTCTGTTCCGATCCATGAAGATCAGCCCAAGATATGCAATAGCGCGATACACGCAGCCGATCACAAAGAGCATTCTGAAATTTCGTTAGCTTAGTCTCCAGGCCCTCCCTCAGCATGCTCTGGACTCACACAATATCCAGACTGAACTGCCCCAGCGTATAACCAACAGCCTTAGCCGCAATGTCCAGATCATACAAATACCCCATCGGCAGCACATTCTGGCTGAAGTACGCCTCGGTAAACCACACGCCAGGACTCAGCCGCCAAAGCCACTCGAGATGCCATTGCTTCACCTTGCTCAGCGGCGGCGCAACGCCACCCAGAATCCCAATGACGAGACTCGCCAGCACAGCGAGCAGGGGCCCATTCTCGCGTTTGACGACCATGGCGACGCAAGATGCAAGCCCGTAGATGCACCAGAAGTACATCAGATTCGCGGCGTACATGTCCACGAAGCTGATGAGTGGCGTTGCTAGGATTCCCAGGAAGACAGTGAAATGTAGACTGCTCAGCGCGACGCGTGGGATGGTTGAGAGCAGTTTGCCGACGTAGTATGCGCTTCGACTGTGTCCAGAAGCCGTCTCACGCCAGTAGATCATCTTCTCCTCGCCAAAGACCCAGAACCCTGGCGCGCTGGCTGCGAGTCCAATGGCCATACCTCCCAGCAAGCCAATCTGAGGCGTACTCTGGTAGTCAACAGCACTACTCAAGATGGTGAACGGAGGGTGATATAGTCCCTGGAATAGATGGCCACTAGCCGCAAACGCCGACAGCCCAATGATCGAACCGGCCAGACCTCCGACACCGATCTCGAAGAAGAAGGAGCTGCTATTACGGATTTGCTGCGTCATGGCTCGTTTCCAGCAGTAGTAGACTTGCGCAAACCAGGTCGCGCCGCGGGCTTGCATGGTACGGTAGAGTTCGTTCTCTTGCTCGACCGTGCTGTTGATGGACTGCATGCTGACTCGTCGACTGTGGCCTCTCGATTGTGATGTTCCATCATAGCCAACGGAAAGATGTTTCGTGAAACTGCCGTACTGGCCTCGCTGCTTCCATTCATCAATCAGATACTGTACGCCGAGGTCTCTTCTCTTGTGGCCGATAGCATATTGCGTGCTGTCACCAGTGGCGATGTCAATCAGAGTGTCCGCCGGATTCGCTCGTTGGGGGAATGAGTAGCCCAGGCCCTCGAAGTAGCTCTGCACGTCCTCAGTCGCTCCACTATACACACTACGTCCTTGCGACAGTAGAAGCAGCTGATCGAAGCCGTAGAAGATCTGCTCGCGCGGTTGGTGAATGATCGCGATCACAGTGACGCCAAGCTGACTGATGGCTTTCAGCAATCGCATGATCGATGCAGCGCTAGTCGAGTCGAGTCCAGACGTTGGCTCGTCCAGGAAGATCGCCATAGGTGCCGCTGCAAGCTCAACTCCAATGTTCACTCGCTTCCGCTGACCGCCCGAGATCACCGGGTTCAATGCATCGCCCACTCGAGAATGCTGCACATGGGCAAGCTGAAGGCAAGCGATGAGCGAATCCACATGCTCCTGGATGTCTTTGTCCCTCCAACTAGCAGGTAGTCGACACCTCGCCGAATGCAGGATGTTTTAGGGTACCGTGAGCTCCGGAAAAATCACATCATCTTGCGGCACATACCCAATCAGCTTCTTGTACTTGCTCATATCCTTCACCCAGCCGTTGATCTTGACGACACCACCAGTATGACTCGCCTTGCCCATCAGAACATTCAAGAACGTGCTCTTGCCTGCTCCTGATCCGCTTATAACACCCCACATGGATGGCCGCGGCATTGTCCCAGTGACTTCTTGCAGTATCCTCTTGCCTTTCGCAGTCTCGAACATCAAGTTCTCGACTTCATCTCGATAGTCTTGCTCATGGATCGGATGAAGCGCTGGAAGTCGGGACTGTTCTGGTAGTCAGTCTCGATGTGATCGTCGCTGAATGTTGAGACATCGTCGTCATCAACAAAGCCCTCGAGATTGTCCGCACGGCCACTAGCTCGTCGCGTGTGCGCCATGTACACTAGCTGTGGTGATGGAGCGCGCAGTGATGCAGCTGGCGATTGTGCGCGTAACGAGATCGAAACCCGCGGTGAGCTTCGTCCCATCCTTCCGCCGCTCCGCAACAGCTCGATGTCTTCGCCTCGTTTCTCGTCGTGCTGCGCGGTTACAGAATCATACGTTTTGCGTCTGCTCTTTCTCCACTTGCTGATCCCGAACCCAATGGCGACCAAGATCCCAAGTACAACGTCCACGAAGATTGTGACATATAGCGGCACCAGCACGACCTGACGGTTAGTCGTAGCCGGACACAGCGATCCCCAGTCGCAGTCGAACGGGGCTCTTGATCCAGATGGGCAGAAAGTGCCAGCTTTGCAGGGTATCTCCTGCTTTCCACCTGGAGGACAGTAATGGCCATTCGCGCAGATCTTGGGCTCGAGAACGCCTTGCGGATTGCACGTCCCCTTAACAGTGCGAATAGCATGACATTGCTCGGTAGGGTGGCAGAATTGCGGAGGGTGGTCGTTGTTGGAGTCCGGGCCTGCCAAGTAAGCGATCAGTGCTATGTGCTGCACTCATTGCATGACTACCCAAAACACCTACAATGAAAGCCTGGCAGACAAGTATCGTTCATCGCCAATGCCACTGGTAGCGCGCCCTGCCGGTAGCACCCTGTAACGGTGTAGTTGAGAGAGTAGGAGTATAGATCGAAGTCGAGCGATTGCATGTTGCCGCCAAAGGAATCGAGTAGGCCCTCATTGTCGCGGTGTAGTTCGTCTAGGGCTGCGCTTTGCGATGGTGTCAAGGATATAGATGTGACTGTCGGTAAGATAATCCCGCTGGGCGTGGGAAGGGTGATGGACATGCTGCGCGATAGTGATGCCTTGTCGGCGTGATGGAATTGTTTGATGGAAGGACTGTACACTACTGTGGCGTAATAAGAACGAGATGTTACTCGGCACCAGTGCTTGCCCGCGAAGAGGAGACAAGACGAGGAAAAGAGAAATCGCTGGACGAGCGGTGCTTGCCTGAGCTGTCACTGGAGTCGAACGAGGAAAGCATCACAATCCAGCTCACATGGCAAGCCTCCGGATGAGGCTAACTTACATGAAGGCTTGAGGTGTGCGTAGGACCAAAAAGCATAGCCTTCCTGCGGTGTTCAAATCACCGCAGCCACCAAATCCTTCGACGGACGCGGCCAATCGCCTGAGCTCAGCCTCACACAGCAATTCCGCCATTGGGCGCGCACTTGAAGTCGGAAGTAAAGGAGGGTCTCGTAGGAGCCAAACCAGATGGAATGATCCAGGCATGAGGGTATCGTTGATGAACTCAGTAGAAGATGGATGTTCGGTAGTGAAGTCCAACAAGTCACGACGCGGCAAAGCACGTCTAAAATGCATGACTAATCTGGCAAGCTATCTCTCGTATGATAAACCAAATGTATCTGACAATTAACTCGATCAAATCTGCCATGTGAACAGCCTGCTGCAACGAATTCCCCGCGCGCCTGGCCATAAAGTGCGATGCATAGGGGAGGGCGGCCACAGCAATCGGTGCATTAGCAAACTTGGTCCTCAGCGATCTGCTGGTTTGCTGTAATGCTGCCGTGCATCACATGCAACCAGCCGAGTCACACATCTCGTGGACAAGACATCTCCACAGCCACTACGACTATGCCTCGCTCGAGGCTCGCAAGCGACATCCTGCGTCGGTCCTGGCATAATGCCGATCAAAGATGGTCTACGCGGCGGCGTGTCTTACTGCTCTTCGTTTTCAGCGTTCACGAAATTCGCGCCTTGCAAGTCAAGTCAGCTCTCTTTCTCCCCGCTTGCCCTGTTCTCAACAATAGTAACTCACCAACGACCTCCAAACCATTTTCCTCGGCCCACTCCCTCACCCCCGTTCTCTCACCCTCATACCCCCAGTGCCGTCTCCCCTTCGGCTTGCTAAAATGCAGCGCCTTCGTCGTCCCGTTCTTCGGAGTAAGCGCAACAAACACATACCTATGCCTTCCCGTCTTAGGTGGCGGGCCGGGAGGTTTGTAGGGCATGATGTCGACTACATCTTTGCTGAACCCCAATGAGGATGGTGAATCGGGATTGGTGAGCTGGATTTTAGTAGCTAGCCAATGACAGACTTGACTCCATTTTGGGTTCTCCCTAGACGGGGCATCTGGGTCGGTAAGAGCGAGAGTGAGTTGTGGGTGCTTCACATGTTTCGTAGTCGCAAGGGAGAGGCCAGGTGTGAAGTCGATAAACTGTACGTCCGGCGGGTGTTGGACATCAGAGACGGAGACGAGGTTGCCAACTTCAGCCGTGGCGTTCTCCCAAAAAATGCTGAGTGTGAGCTTCGGGATGAAAAGGTCAAGGACGTCGGGGATGATGCCGGCGGTCTCGAGGCTGCGAGCGGTGAGTTTGGGAGCTTTGCTTCGGGTGTTTGAACTCCTACATATCTATCAAGTTGCTGTTGCCATGTCCGCTGAAGGGAATCTGCTCGAATCTTGCATGCGCTACTGATGTGCCAGCGATGCAGAGCAGCAGACATCTAGTCAACTGCATAACGCACATACTCGAGACAGGTATCGTTACACGCGACCCTGTATAGCATATATCATTGAACCGAGTCTTCAAGGCGACTAATAGGTGAGAGCTTGCATGCTCTTGACGCAAGCCCCACCAAATCAATCCTAGACAAGCTCCACATGCACAGCAATGCAATCATTATTGAGCACGCATTCAAGCACTGCATTGTCTAACGAAGGCATCTAGTTCATGCTGCACTCAGATGTATTCAACGTAGATCATGACCCACCAGACGACAATATGCTGTCTACTACTTCTCCTTCCGTGTCTTCGCTTCCGCGTCTCCGCTGTAAAGCCCGTTCCATCTGACCCCCGGTAGCTTGTGAGCCGATGTTCCCGCGTGACAGATCCCATCGTTCTCTCCCTTGTGGCCCCAATAGATCGTCGGATGCCACTCGTCGACGAGGTCCAAAATTGTTTGTACATGACCGAAAGTCGCGGGCTGTGTGCCGAGCGGCTTGGCCAAGCTGAGATAGGTCATGAAGCTTGCGAAGCATACGCAGAAGATGCCTAGATAAATGATCTGGATGTGACCAACGAAAAAGTAACCCGAGCTAAGATGAAGCCGTCAGCATTCTGCTCTGGCAATAAGAGGCTTCGGCGGCCGTCCCTAGTGTGCCATGGACGAACGCGCAGGCACGACAGCAACACAGCGGGTCCGATACGTGCAGACAATGGTAAGAGCTCAGCTCAGACGACTTACTGCGCAATTATCAGCATAAGCCACTCGGTCACTTATGGGAATCGTGCATACTGACCAACGCATCGATGGAAATGCTCAGACCAAGTATCCAGTGCAACAAGCTCTTGAAGATGAAAAGCAGAACAGACTGCCAACTCGTCAAAGTAGCCTTGACAGAAGAGTAACCTCGTAGACGAGCTCCGCGCCTCGTCGTTGCTGTGCGCCAATAATCCTCGTCTCGCCAGAGGTTGACGAGGAGCTCGGAACAGTGCAGAGCAAACGTGAGGGGACTTTGTAGGGCTACGAATATAAGGAGCGTCACCAGCCGGACGCCGAGTTGGGTAAGTGAAGCATGTAGTGTCCATCTGCTCCATACGGTCCCATATCCGGGTACCAAGGACCATGAAACACGGCCATTGTTTTGGACTCTCGAATCGAGGCTCACAACAAGACCGACCAGAGCCGCGTATAGAGCTATGGGTAGCCAGATCGTTCCAACGATAAGTTTGACCTGCCCATGGGCTTTCCAAGCACTCTTTTGAGTCTTGGTGATATGGACCGGGACCGAAGCAGCCTGTGAGTCGTGCACGCTTCGTAAGCATCGTCCGCCAGTCCTTTCAAGAAGTCCAGAGTGAGCAGCCACAAGGACAGAGTCGAAGGGACTGGAACTCCAAGATGGTATCGAGCTCGACATCAGAGCCCATGTGCTTATGGCGGCCAATCCTACGAGCGAGCAGCCGAGGACTATGCACAAGAATCCCTGCCAAGTTATGGGACCAGGTCCTAATACTAAGGCTAGATTCGGCTTCATGAAAACTAACGAGGACGCGGCATAAGCTAGTGTGATGAACAGCAGCACCACTATGTTGATGTACCACCGGTTAGGCCTGGAAAGTCTTGCGCAAGTGATAAGTCGTAGATTGGTATTGAATTTGAGCTTGCCTTCCTGCTGGAGCGATGATCGGAGCGAAGCAGTGTGTATAAATCCCGTCGTCTCGATGAGCAATGTCACACCAACGTTGAGGCCCAGTGCCGCGATTTCAGAGGCTTCTATGGCCAGCAAAGCATTTTCACTCGCATTGGATTTGATGATGGCGATGACGCCCAATGTTATGCAAACGATGCCGATGAGCCAGCAGCAGCACAAGGCGAAGATGCACATCTTCAAGGTTGAGGTCGCTTTGTCGTAGGTGTACTGCACATCATCCGTGTCCTGTGAATCGACTGGGTCGTCCATTGACCGGGGCTGCACTGGGGTGTACTGGATCGTCGCATCGAGAACTTTACTGGGCGTCGCTTTGTAGTGCATCATCTCGATATCAGAAACGTATTCGAGACCATGCTGTTCTCTCGGTCGTATTTCAAGGTCCAGACCATCCCCCGTCCGCGAATCGAGAGCTGTGTAGGACATGTCCGAATGCTAGCGTACAGATCAGCATACTTTGTCTCACGAGATCAGGAGCAAGAGTGCGATAGCACATGAATCCAGGAAAACGAGAAGAGTGAAAGCGCCTTGTTAGCAAGCAGCGTTGTGCGTTGTGCGGGCCAGGCGTGGCTCAACCTACCTGAACGCGCCCACACGTACGGTAGCGTCCAATGTAGCACGGCCTATCGCGATGATAGCCCGCACGCTTTCAAGCCGCTTCTCATGCAAGGCTGAATCGATCTGCACCGAGTAGAGCCTTGGAGGTCTGGATTAACGCCACCATCTCCGCAATCGCGGCGGTCTAGGAAGCATTGGATGCTGCAGAGTGACTCTTGAAAGCATTCCGTCAGCTACTGTCCGTCGACGATCAGTATTTGTTGCGTTGTTTCAGCCAGTGTAGGTCGACAATCAGTACTTATGACATCGATTCAACTCGTGCGAAGTCAAGGATGTTGCACGGGAGAGCATTACCACGAAGTCGAGACGAGGCTGAGGCCACAAAGTCGGCTCATGCAGATCTGCGCCTGTCCCTTTTTGGGTCGGCTTTTTTGACTGCGCCTTTGAAGTTGTCCGCCTCAAGTGCGGATCATACAATAGTCAAAGACCTCTCCAACCGACCAGGGTATGTTCTGCAGGTCTCCGAAATCAATGTAGTTATTCGATACCACCGCGGAGACAGGAGGAACGTGATCTAGTATTTTATTTGTACTCTACTATCATAACTAAGGTATCGGTAATGTAAGCAAGCACGCCACATCAATCCCACAACCCCCTCCAGCAACCCCAGAGAAGTAGTCCGCCGCCAGCATGTCCTCGTGTATAACATGCTGCAGGGTATCATAATCAGATAGAACGCCATGTCCCAGACGCCTCGCTTGCTCGCTCGCTCGCTCGCTGGCTGTGCAGTGTAGCAATCGTAATGCTCAGAAACAGTGTCCCAGCTCTCAAGTGATCTTCTTGTTTTCCTTATCCTCGTCGCCATTCATCTCGACTTCATCCGGCGTGCAATCAACGAACTCATCGTCGCTCATCTGCTCGTCTTCCAGCCCATCCACTGGCCTCCACTCCGCGCTCTCCGGTGGTGTAGCAAGCTGCTCCGGATCCTTCGCCGCTTTCTTCGCCTTAAGGATGCTCTCGGCTCCGCAGAAAATGTCCGAGTCCGTAACAAAGCCCATATTGGTCGCGATGTTGTAATCGCAGACTTCCTTCGCGCCCAGTCCGGTCATGGTCGCGGCACAATCGCCCAGTAAGATGCAGTCCCAGCCCCAAGAGTAGGCGTCTGTGAGGGTGCCGAGGAGGCATTGGTCGGTGTTGACGCCTGTGTGTTGTTAGCGACCGGCTGTCCTCGAAGACTCCTACAAAACGACTCACCTGCGAATAGCAGCGTCTTCATCTTGCTCGCCCTCAGCCACTTGTGCATCGGCAGCTCCGGACTCCACAGTCCGCTCATCCTCGCCTTGTCGAATCTCAGATCTCCCTCAGTCATATGCTCCTTAAATGGCTCGTAGATATCCGCATTCCAAGTCCCCTTGAACAGGCATCTCTCGCCACGGTGCGCCTCGGGTACCTGATCGTCCGGCAGCGGCTTCCCAAGTCCCACGTGCCAGCCTCCGCCTCGCTCGTGTGCCATAGCTTTGTTGAAGCCGCGAGTGACGGCTGGAGGCATGACTTTGAGATCCTGATCGTCGATCCCCCAGTTCAGCCAGCAGACTTGCACACTCTCCTCGCGGCACTTAGCCAGTACTCGGAGGAGTGGCTCGACGGTCTTGATACCCTCGCTGTGGTCGCGAATAGAGGGGTGGACGAAGTAGTTCTGCATATCGATAATAATGAGCATCGTGCTCGCCGGATCGATCAAGATCCCGCGGTGGTTGCGGATACCATCATCGGCATTCAAAACCAACTTCTTCTCACTGCCGCGCGAGAGGTCAAACTGCTTCGTCTTGTCGCTGTA
>JAVRRP010001046.1:0-11813 GCA_036872775.1 Oleoguttula sp. CCFEE 5521 | reverse complement strand
CCCTCGGCTTCCGCTGCCGTCGTCCCCCGAGCTTTCTTAGCTACTGTCGAAGGCTCAATGTATCTCTACGCCACTATCGCACCCTCAAAGCAAGATCTGCTTATGCGATTGCAATCTGAGCTAGCCAAGGTCGTCAAGAGTCCCGGGCACGTCAAGTTCTCGCTTTGGCGCGGATTCAAGAGTCAAGTGAGAGATATGGGCGATGAGGGGCCGATGAGGTTTGTTGATGGGGAGTTGATCGAGGCTTTCTTAGATTTGAAGAACGAGGAGCAGGAGATTGTTGTTGCAGGCCTGGGGATTGAGGTGCCTGGGGGAGCGGAGGAGGTGAGGGGGCTTGTGGAGGGGTTGAGGAGGGTGCATTGAGTGTGCGCTCTACTTAAAATCACTCTGGTCCTTTCACGTCAGTCCGCAAGGCAAAGCAGAAGCTGGGCCGCTACACTCGACTCCGGAAAGCGTGGGCGCGCGCTGAAACACAAACTCACGCCCTAATGTTCCGCCCGATGCCGAACGCTGACGTTGAAACAAGCATTGCCGCAGCTTGGGTTTCATGCACATGGCTTGTCGCACCAAGCTTCCTGGTCGCTGTACCAAGCATAGCATTGTTTGCGATAGACTCCGCTTTGATCGCGCTGTCAGTGGGCATCGCATGTCCTCGCCATGACGAAGCAGCGATGTCGCCATGCGCTACAAGCTTCGGTCAGAATCAATCTGCTACAACACACCTGAACGACGCGTGTGTGATGTGTCAACACCACTCGACGACCATGAACTCAGAACCTGAGGCTGGACCACGACCTTCGAGTGTTTGCTATATGTAACGTGTCGCAGTCCCTTCACTCCCATTCTCGTTCCATCAGACTTCATCTCTTTCTTCTCATTATTACATTCATTCCCTTCCACTTACTTGCTCCACTTCTACATGCCTTCCATTTTCTCCACCGCCCTGCTCGCTGGCGCAGCAGTTACCGGTGTTTTCGCCCAGAGCGACGCATTGGACTACGTGCAGAACTATAACGGCAACGCCGCCGCCTTCTCCGACAATTTAAGTGCTGGCACTTACTCGGCTAAGTGGAGTGGCAACACTGATTTCGTCGTCGGTCTGGGCTGGAAGACAGGCGCTGAGCGTACGATCACTTATAGTGCGCAGTACTCTGCTCAGGGGTCGGGGAGCTATCTTGCTGTCAGTCCCAAGTGCTCTATTACTGTCATGGCGAGGTGGCTGACGTTTGTTGACAGGTTTACGGCTGGATCAACAATCCGCAGGCCGAGTACTACATCGTGGAATCCTATGGCAGCTTCAATCCTTGCTCTAGCGGTGTGACCAAGCTGGGTACTGTCTCGAGCGATGAGGGAACGTGTGAGTTGCTTGCCCCTCCACGTACGTCTTGATGCTGACCACAGCAAGACACCGTCTGCACCGACACCCGCACCAATCAGCCGTCCATCACCGGCACATCGACCTTCACGCAGTACTGGTCTGTTCGTGACACTCAGCGTACCTCGGGTATGTTGACTAAACTCTCTCACATCCGCACGACACAGCTGCTGATACCAAGGTGTAGGCACGATCACCACTGGCAACCACTTCGCAGTCTGGGCCAAGTCGGGCTTCGGCTCGTCCTACAACTTTCAAGTCCTCGCCGTTGAGGCTTTCTCTGGCTCTGGGTCTGCGAGTGTAACAGTCGGCGCTGGTGCGAGCTCCGGTGGCAGTGATGGTGGTAGCTCTGGAGGTAGCGGCGCAGCATCGCCATCTGCTGTGGACTCGAGCTTCCCGACGTCAGCTGCCGGTGGCTCTGGCTTTCCCACTTCCGCTGCTGGTGGCTCTGGAGGCGGGTTCTCTGCTCCTGCATCATCGGCATTCGGCGGCTTCCCGACAGAAACATCTGCTGCCTTCTCCGCGCCAGCGTCTAGTGCCGAGGCTGGAACAGTTTTCTCGGCGCCTGGCTTCTCGGCCCCTGCGGAACCTTCATCGACCGGTGCTGCGGCTGGCGGATCCGGCGCTGCTCCGTCGTTCTCGTTCCCTGGCTTCTCTGCCCCTGCTGCTCCCACAGGCGGCGCGCCCGGCGGCGGCTTTGCCCCTCCACCTGCTCCCACCGGTGCGCTGCCAACTCGCAGCCATGGCCACTTCAGCCGTCCTGCTTTCACTCGTCATCACTCTGGCACTGCGGGTGGTGAGGGTGTGGCGCCTGTTGAGACCGGTGCTGGTGCTGGTGCTGGCCAAGGGTACAATCTGCCGACACTCACCGTCTCGAGCTCTGCGGTCGAGCCGACTGATGCGCCGAAGGATGGGGTATGTTAAGCTGGTGATCTCGAGAGATGTACACGAGCTGACCATGCTTTGCAGTGTGTTGTGAAGTACTTCTTTGCTTGAGCACGCCACGAAGAGGGAATACTGTTCGTTTCGCTCACTGCCTAGATCATCTGCGTGGACGACTCCGGACGAAGCCTTCTGAGCAGTAGCATGTATACTGATGCGCAACGATCGCTCTTTCCCTTCACTGCGCGGCTGCCTACCCGGGTGCTCCCGCCTTGGCCATGCTTACGTCGCCCCTCATAATTCCCTTAAGGTAGATATGCTGTCTCTAATTCCCTTCACCAAGCAGTAAAGTATGTCGCTATGTTTCATCACGGTGTCGTCTGGAATCCCGGCGCCTGGCGATGCACATCAACAATGATCAACCCAGTGTGCGATCGATGCTGATGATTGCCGCATGAGTAGTATGACTCCATGCCGAGCATCGTTCCTTGAGCCGTGATGAGAGGCCCTCGTAGATTTAATCAGACCTTTCCGCAGCGATGTCACGGCCTGTGGGTACCGCAATGCTGTGGGTCTACGTCGCTGTGAACGATGTACATCGACAAGGCATGCTGCCTCCGCCAGGCACTCGAGAATGACAGCATCCTCCAGGCGTGATGGCTCCACGATCAGCGAAACGAATGACTGGCACAGTGCTAGAGGATGTCGCTCGCACTCATCGCCAAGGAAGGCCTCGATGAGCAGCCTCCACGGAGAGGACAGAACAAAGTCTACTCCACCACTGCTGCACAGTAATATCGACATTGCGCCAGAGATATGTTGCTCCCAGACTCGACTCATACTTCGATGTAGCATCTGAGACATCTCGTACACGGCGAGCAGCTGTTCAGCAATGACTTGATCATTCCGTGGACCTCGCGCGATACCTCTTCGCAGAGCTGACAGGGCTGCCTGATACAGGATGATGCCTTGCAGACTTGGCATGGAACTTACCCTAAGATTGCCCAGCTATTGAATGCAACTCCCAAGGCAGGTGCATGCAGCAGTCAGTGTCTCGTCTATACTAGTTAAGGATAGCGATAGGACGCTCCCTTGAGTCCAAGCCATCTGCCGAAGTGCATCATGGCTGCCACCGTCGAGATTATGGCCAGTCGCTCGGGCAATGTGCTGGTGTAGGTACCCTCGAGCAGCTCTCAGCACAGCTTCGACTTTGTCTGAGTATTTTGAAGGGACCGTACTCATTCTGGACGCTGTTCGAGTGGGACGGTCTACTGACACAACGCTTGTCGTTTCCTCTGATTATCGTGAGCGATCAGCGGAAGACTGCGAGTCCCAATCATGCGACATGACAAGGTGCTGCGCTTGCCGACATCGAGATGAGCTTGGAAGCAGCCGAGCGATCCGGTCAATTGTCGAGAGCGTGCAGTACGTTCGCGTGCATATCGTGCTCGATTCTGCGATCTCACATTACGATGGAGCTCGTGATCGATGTCTGGAATTTCAGTGGATCCGACATCAAGCCACGGATATCGACCCGACTGCGAAGCCTCAAGAGCATGCTCCCTTTGCGTAGTGTCGCGCAGTGTAGCGGTCGACTTGCTCTCGTTCGTTGGGCGTCAACTCCGGCTCAACATCATACTCCGTGGCGTCGTGGTCCTGTATCACTTCTGCGATCTACTGCGGTGTCAGCACGGCTCTGATCAGGAGTTGACAGGCTTTTACCCCTGGGAGTAGCTCAATCTCGGATCGCTGAGCGGAAGTCAATGTGGGAATGTACCAAAAGACTAGCCCTGTCTTAGGAGTTGTTGAGGTGTAGTTCGACAGCGGACCTTCACTCCCGGTAATGATTCGCAAGCTTTCCCTGATATTGTCAGTCTGCTCTCGTGGCATGCCAGACCTCAAGGGAAAGATGACCCAAGACCTCGTGTCTGTCGCCTCCGGTGCTGCTGAATTGGCGTCTGCCATGAATGTGGCCTAAGACAGCTGCCCTTTTAGCTTGCTTACTGCAGTCGCTTGAGTCAAGCTGGATGCTGATAGTGAACTGCAGTATGGCTTTCTGCAATCGAGGCTACAAAAGCAGGGGTATGGTTGTGCTTTGTCAGCTTCGGAGATGAGGCTGTACATCCACCATCTAGCTGTCCCGATAGTTGGGATCGGGTCCATCCTGCGTTACATGCGCAACCTGCAAACTCCTTATCAGTGATGGCTTGCCAGCAATGGACCGCAGCCTGACCTACCCCGCCAATCCGTTTGACGGCTTCCTGCTGCTCAACAGACAGCACCGGGATGAACCACATCACTACTTGAGGCTTACCAGGTCGACAAGTAGATGTGCACTTCGCGATGGGTCCTTCGATGCCGGTCATGCGTCGCATGTCCTCCTCCATCCTCGTGATCATCTCAGATGACTGGATCACAGAGCTGTCGGGCCGAACGATCCACTGAGCAGTTTCGCCATTCCCCATATCCTCCGCTGTTTGCCATCGGCTGGCTCGGGACGACATGGGTCTGGTGCGGAGTGCAAGGAAGGTAAATGGCTCACGATTAGCTTGCACGGATCACAGATGTGCGAACGGAGACGATCTTGGCAAGCACATGTACTGGAAGTGAAAGCATGGCAAGGTACTCTCTCCCGAGGGTTTGCGTTGCTTTGTCAGCCGTCACTACGTGACACCTCCACACGTTCGCTCTCAATCACCTCTCCAACGCCCACAGCCGTGGTCCCACGCGGGGCCGTTCTTCATCAGACTCAGGACAGTCGCACTCACAGTCGTACTCCCAACCGATGCCATCCCGTTGCACCCTCCTAACCTAGTCACATCTTAGTCAATGTAGGACAGCACCGCACTGGACGCACGGCGACATACCCCAGGGATTCGCTCGACTTCCTCCTTCTGCGCAGTGGTCAAACTTGGAATCGACCACAACATGAGTCCCACGTCGAGAGCACTGGAGGTGTAGTTATAAATGGGCCCCTTGATGTCGGTGATACGTCTTATGCTATCTTCGATCACGACAATTGAGTCTGGACATGTGGCGGAGGTCTCATCGGGTGTGATAAGCCAGTTCCATGGCTTACCGTTCTCATCGACATATTCTGTCGCTGTGGTGTACTTAGCGCAGCCGGGCTGATGTCTGTTCATGGTTGCACTGTTGGAGATTGAGGTGATGACTCGGTAGGATTGCATGTAGGCAGGACGTAGGCAGGACACTACCTGTGGGGCTGCACGATGACAAAGCTGATCACAGAGCTCCATGTCAAGCTGATGATCAGTGCCTAGCTGTTGGTCGAACAGCAGCTTTTCTGTGGTCTTTATTGTCAAAATTACAATGGCAGTACAAAACCAATCAACAGCTGACGGCGCAAATGGCAGCACCGAACAGTGGCTCGTCTTTACCGAGACGACTGCAGGCTCGTCACCAGAGGCGGTCCGAAACATCGAAGACAGCATACGCCGCATAACGGGGACTGAGTGCCCGATAGCAAATTATACATCAAAGACTGCTAAAGTCGGCCTGATACTTTGGTATATTCCAAAATTGTCCGTCGCGCAGAAGCGGGATATCGAAGCAATTTCTGGCGTATGATGGAAGTGAACTCGACACCATCGATTAATGACTGACATGCTACAGGTTGCGGCAGTAACGCAAGATGGCGAATCTCCTGATTTCGTCTACGACTGAGGCGCGACCAATCAGTATTGACCGCGGGAAGTGGCCGCTGTGTCAAACATCACGAACGAAACACTCACTACTACTACAATGCAGCTTTCCGATCTTCGAGAATCATCTGGCTGGCCTTCTCCGCAATCGCATAGATCGTTGCCTGCGGATGTGAGCTGATCTGCAAAGGCATTATACTTGCATCGACGACACGGAGACCCTCCACACCGTACACCTGCAGTCGACTGTCAACCACCCCGCCTTCTGCTGCCAGATGGCCGCCCATGCTACAAGATCCGACAGGGTGCCAGTCGATGATCATGTTGTTGACGAGCCAGTCTTGCAATGCCTGGCCGCTCGATTCCTCCTCGGTCGGTGAGACACGCTTGAGAATCAAGTCCTTCAACGGCGCAGTACTCACGATGCGCTGACCAATATGTTCGGTACACAATTGCTGAAGTTTGAGGTCCAGCGCACCATGCACGCCTCCGCAGTACTTTGGATCGATGGTTGGCGCTCCGGTAGGATCTTTCGGATTGATGTGAATGCTGCCGTGCGAGAAGGGGTACTGGAAGATCTGCAGCAGAGTCGCGTACTTCTTGTCCGGTTCTGCCTTCACGAAAGGACTCCAGTTGCCAAGATCGAAGATGTACTCAACGCCTCCAAGCTGCTGCTTCTCTACAAGACGTCGTCTTCTAATGGCGTTCAGTGGTCCAGCCAGAAGGTCCTTCGCCGCTCGGTCGGCTAATTCAGCCAATTCATTTGCGGGCAGGAATTGTGCTAACGGCAAATAGCAGAAGGAGCCGGGCAGGATCGTGCGTGGGCCAGTCTGAGAGGCCAGATACTGATCATCCGCAGCAGAAGCTAATTGTGAATCTGTCCGCAGATCGTCCGGTGTGGAAGTAGCTGGATCGACCTCGTAGATGCTTGCAGTCATCATGTGGTCTTGCACATTCTCACCAACGTTGACATTAGCCACTTTGACTGGGATCCCCGCCGCTTTCAAGATTGCAGGACTACCTATGCCTGAAAGCTCCAGCAGCTGCGGCGAGGCTACAGTGCCTCCGGAAATGATGACCTCGGAGGTTGCTGTCACCCGACACATATGACCCTCAGCTTCGTAGCGAACGCCCGTCGCCGCCCACGCTCCGGATCGCTGCTCGAGGATGACTTCGCGTACAGATGCGCCAGTGATCAACTTCAAGTTCGGCCGCTCTGCAGCTGGAAGGTAGTACGCAGTCGTCGAGTAGGAACGTCTCATAGTGGCTGGATCGACTGCAACAATGTTCGTCCAGACGCCAATGTTGGCGCCAGACATGTGTTGCTCGTTCGTCTTTACACTAAGATTGTGCAACGTCTCGTGCCAGTGCTGGTGCGATAGCGAGTACTCTTTGAGGTAGCTGACTGGCACTGGTCCGCGTGTTCCAAGTGCTGCAGCGTCTGTTTGTAATTGATGCTGGGCGTTGTCACTGTCGCTCGGCGGTGTGAATGTCTCGCTCCGTTGGTAGAACGGTCTACATGCAGTGAGTTGATCGTGTCGAGATCTTCAACACAAAGCTACTCACAGCAGGTCATCCCACCCCGAACCTTCATTGCCGAGTTCCTCCCACGCATCTAGATCCTCCCTGCTTGGTCGTGTCCAGGCCATGAAGTTCAGCGCACTCGTACCACCGAGAACTCTCCCACGAGGCCATTGCAGAGTACGATTATTAAGGCCAGCCTGTGGTACAGTCTCGTACTTCCAGTCGATGTCAGTGCCAATGCCTTCGCCGTATCGGCCAGGTACGTTGATGGCAGGGTTGTCAAGCGATGATGGGCCGGCCTCAAGAACAAGCACTGAGATGGAGGCATTCTCGCTGAGTCTCGCGGCTACCACTAAGCCAGCAGTGCCACCTCCGACGACAACATAGTCGAAGCTGTCAATCTGAGAATTGCTGCCAATGTCCCCCATATTGTGACGGTGTTCAGATCATTAAGGGTGCGTGGCAGCACTCGATCGGTGGCGCAAGCGTAGACTAAGCAAGCCTTGTGTGCTCCACCGATCTAACAGAGTAGAGGCATTGCGCACCCGCGCTGCGTAGACTGACAAAGTTTCGGTACTCCAGCGATCTAACAGAGTTGGGGTAATGCGCCGCAGTATCAGGATCATCCAATGAATCAAGCATACTGTATGTTCCAACGCATGGAGGTGGACTTAAGCACGCAAAGGTTATATAGCGCAACGTGGCGGTAATGCCCCGCGCTCCCCCCCCGTGGATTAGGTTGGACGGACTCCACATGCGGCACGCGGGATTTGATTGTCTTTCCGGTAGCGTGCATCGTGCTCGAAGCCTATCGTTCAGGTCTAGAGCCAGGGCCACCGACACTCAGCAATCTGCTGCAGAGATGCAACGAACGTCGATGCGCCCTGTAGTTGCACGAGCATCTAACATGGAAGACACCGAGCACACTCAATCATCCCGCAGTCCATCTCAATGGCCGGTATGCTCTCTGACCGGGACTCGACAGCCTGGGATTCAAATTTCTGGCTCGCGATGATGCATGACTGTCAATGCGCAGGGATCTATAGTATGCCTCAGCCTAGTGCACTCTGAAATCTTGTTACTGATAAGCGCACATCGCTCATGCTGGTGGCTCTCAACAGAGGTTTGACAATCATGCCAGACAGCTACGCCAAGGCGACTTGGCATGTTACTTCACCGCGATCGAAGTTCTAGATCTTCACGAGGCATGGTCATTGGTGCTGAGGGAGTAGGGAGAGAAGCGGACAAACCGAGCTTCCGAAGTCTGATATGAAGTCTGATACGCCACACGGCACAGACGATCATGCCATGGCCGCCTCCAGGATCGGCATCCAAACACCACTATGCCCTCAACTGCGCTGCAACGATGACATGAATCCAAGGACCACTACATTCTGACCGACATCCTCAGCATCATCTAGCATCTGGTCTCGTTCGCAAAGTTGAGCGCGGCACCCCGAAGTGATGGCCGATTTTCTCAGGGACTTGACAATCCAGACGTGGGTGATGTACGGAATCGGCGTCGTCCTCGTCTTCGCTCGGATGTAGGTGAGAATATCTATACTTGCGCGCACTTTATGCTGACTGACCGGACAGCGAATCACGCCGCATCGTCGAAGGGTCGCTGAAGCGACTATGGATCGAAGAGTATCTCATGCTCTTCGTGCTGGTCAGTATTGAAACACTGCACCATTGTGACATCACTCACGCGCACTAGCTGTTGTTGACCGCCAATTCCTGGACGATCCTAGAGGTTGCGAAGAATGGATCCAACTATGTCTATCTGTCAACACCGGACGTCGCTCGAAACCTTGGACCAGTGGAGCGACGACAGACCATCTATGGCAGCAAGATGACAATGGTGCTGGAGTATCTCACACTCACCATCTTGTGGACCGTGAAGATCACACTCTGTCTGATGTTCTATCGATTGACGTGGGTTGTGCGCAAGATTGAAATATGGACGCAGGCTGATTCAATCCAGCAATGGCTTGCCAGCCTTGCATAAGCTTGTGAAACTCGTCGCAGTATTCTGTGTTGTGGCGTATTTGTTAATCATCATACTGTTCACCACAACATGGTGTCGACCATTCGAGGGTTACTGGGCTTTGCCAGTGCAGCAAGGTTAGTGTGGATGTCAAGGTAGCATCCCAAAAGTCTTCAGCGACTGCAAACTGACAAGCCCACAGATCAGTGCGCAACATATTACCATCACCTGATCTTCGCAACTGCATGGAACATCTCTGCCGATCTGATGCTGCTTACCATACCTTTCCGGATCATCCCTGGGCTACAGCTTCCGATGCGGCGGAAGGTGCTGCTACTGTGTGTTCTTGGACTGGGAGTGTTCAATGTGCGTGGGAGTGTTCCTGATTATCACGCGGCGCTAACGGCAAGATCAGATTCTGGCAGCAATCTTGAACCGATATTACAACTTCGCCCATCCTGATAGTGTAGAGTTTCTCAAGTGGTACGTTGGAGAGTTCGGCACTGCAGTCTATGTGGTCAACGTACCTGCTTGCTGGCCACTTTTGCGAAAGATTGTACCGGGCAGTACCGACACACGAGCTCACTCCAGCGACACTCAGTTCAATTCATATCAGATGCATCCGAGCGCGCCCACAAGACGAGTGCTTTCCGAAAGCGAGGAAGATCTGACCACTGTTGTGCATCACGGGAAGGATGTGGATGACTGGTCACGACGAAGCACGCACGTTTCGCTTGGTACGCCTGTGCCTGTCATGCTGGACGATTATGCGATAATGCCAGCCAATGCGATTATCAAGACGGTTGGTGTACAGCAACATACAACAACCCGAGAGTGAATGTGCAGTGCGTTGGAAGGAGTTGCCATGTCGGGAGGAGTTGAGTAGCAGCATTTATTGAGTTGAGTGTACGAATGTCGATACTTCTGGAAATCCTGTGACTGACTGGAAAGGATTTGCAGCACATGCACTCTGTTGACTAGTGGCATGTCACTCTTGAGATGACTTTTACTCTATTACGGGGACTGAGGATCATCTGGAGTCAGCCAAGCTTGTGAGCGTAGCAATTCAGATGCACAGAGCCTCTTTCATCGCACGGTGTCTAAAACACATCCCGCGATGCATAAAGTCAATGATTAGCGTCCCGGGGATGTGTTTGGGATTGCCGGCAGTGTGATAATCGACTGCATCAGACGCTAGGACCTTAGCTTGCCTTAGCTTATGCGCCACATGGATGAGCTATAGCACCGCACTATGCAAGGTATGCGTATGCGGCGTCGGGCCCGAGCAGATCGATCAATTTGGCTCGCTGCGGGGCGTGCAGCACACCGGTCTTGATTATGTTTACTTCTGCACCTTGATCTCCGACGACATCTGGTCTCTTCCAGTCTGCAAAGTATCACCGCTCACACTCGTTGAGTGCATGCACGATGGATAATGAAAAGGGCGTCTTCGCATCGTCGTCCCCAGCGCCTTCCACATCAGCGCAGTCGCCGTCCAAGGAACATGCTGTCAACCCTTCTGGCTTACTACGGCAATGGAATACCAGGATCGAGAGCCTGGCAGGCTTCGAGGCAAGAGGCATGGCTCGAGTGCCTGATGATGAACGACAGGCACCTTCCGCAATGGCGATGCTGCAGATGTTGCTGCTGTGGTTTAGTGCTAATCTGACAATCAACAACCTTGCTGTCGGTCTGCTGGGTCCGCTTGTGTTCAGTCTAGGCTTTCGAGATTCAGCTATGTGTGCGATTGTGGGCATCTTCTTGGGTGCGATGTCTACAGCGTACATGAGTACCTGGGGTGCATTGAGTGGGAATAGGACGATGGTGTGTCGAGACTGGTCGAAATGGGAATATCGTCTCTAGGAACACGCAGCTCACATCATTCCAGGTCGTCTTGCGGTACTTCTTCGGCTACTATCCTTCGAAGCTGACCACGCTGCTCAACATCATCTTGATGGTCGGATACGGTGAGCCATCTTGAAGCATCTCGAACGGACAACGACTGAGTAACAGTGTAGGCACCATCGACTGCATCATTGGCGGTCAAGTTTTGTCAGCTGTTAGCGGCGGGAGCATGACTATTGCAGTGGGCGTGATTGTTGTGGCGGTCATGGAGTGTTTGATCGCATCGGTTGGCCTCAAGTTCTTCCACATCTATGAGAGGTGCGTACCCTGTCAATCGAGCATTCACGACGAAGCTAACAGAGCAGATTCGCATGGTTGCCTCAACTCATTGTCTTGTTCGTGCTCGTTGGATCTGCTGGTCCGAACTTCAACGCTTCCTTAGAGTCCAGCGTCACGGGCGCCGCTCTTGCAGCAAGCCGACTGTCCTTCCTATCGTTGCAGCTGTATGTACCGAACAGTTGGGGGGCTGCTGCATCAG
>JAVRRP010001045.1:0-11815 GCA_036872775.1 Oleoguttula sp. CCFEE 5521 | reverse complement strand
ATGATCCTACAGCTGCTATGGGCTTATGGGCGAGGATGGAAGAGGAGGAGAAGAATGCGCCGCCGCAATTCTTGTCAACGCATCCGAGTAACCATGCGCGGTTGGAGAAGATCAGGCAGTGGTTGCCGGAGGCGGAAGTCAAGAGGGAGAGTGGAGATTGTGCTGCGATGGGGTCGTATGGTATGTGAACACTTTGCCACAATGGAAAGATGGTACTTGGCTTACAGCGCACATAGTCAGCGACTTCAGACGCACGACTCAGATGCCGCGATACGAGTTCCGATGAGCAGACGTCGAAGACTGCACAGTCCCTCACAGCGAAGAAACTGCTCCGGTCCGACTCGAGTTCGACGACATGCAGCCACACCACACACTGGCTGCTAACGTGTGAGGCCGTGGCCGGCAACGAAGCCCACGATCCGCTCTGGCTGAAGCCTAACACTTATAAAGTTATCGCTAAGACACGGCGCAGTTCAAGCTTTGACTAGCGCCTCGGCAAGACGCAAGGTTCACTGCGGACAGACATGTTCCTGACATGTGTTTGCTAACTTGCCGCCTGTGAGATCCTTCGCTCACCGAATAGACTCTTCCCGGACGTAGCGCATCTCGCTTTCGCAAATTGCCTTGTTTCCTACGACTCCATGTCTTCTCCATTCCGCGAGTATACTAGCGACAGCCATGAGTGCATTCACGATCAGACTGATCCGCATCGGTATTTCTGCTCTCGTCTTTGCATTACTATCTTTGTGTGGATGGCGAACACACCGCTTTATTCAGATATTCTTCGATCACCCGGGGATCCTTCTAGACCAAACAGCTGTTCTCGAGGCACATCATGCGACACCCAAGGATACACGCATCGCTGTCATACCTCGAATCACGCATCAGATCTTCCACAGTTGGACACACCCTGCTGAGACATCTTTACCTCTAGACTGGGCTGCCACGCGACAAACATGTCTGGACCTCAATCCAGACTGGGAGCACAAGGTCGGTAGTTTTTGAAGAGTGTCGAAAGCTTGCGGCGTGAACGAACATCGACTAACGCGTGAATGTACACGCTAGCTCTGGACTGTCGAAGACTCGCATGACTTCATTATCAATGAGTACCCTTGGTTCCTAGCGACGTACAACTCATATGGCCACCCTGTTCAAAGGATTGACGCGCTGAGATACTTCCTGATGCGTCACTTCGGGGGCATCTACATTGATCTTGACAACGTTAGTCTTCATCATGGTATCCTTTTAGCCATTGTACTAACGGAACATGCCACCAGGGCTGCGACGCCGATCTTGAACCACTACGCTACTACCCAGCATGGGTCACCGATGGCGGACACGGAGTCCTGAGTAACAATATACTCGGCGCTACGCCAAACCATCCCTTCTGGCACCTCATGACAGACAACCTACGCTCTTACGCTTGGAGATACCCGTTACCCTACCTCACAATAGTCTACGCTTCCGGACAATGGTTCTTGACCGCCATGTGGAACAAGTACCATCGAGGATTGACAGCAGACCAGCCGCCACTAATCCGAATCTCCATGGACGGCAGGCCAGGCGCCCCAGCTTGGGTCTTCTTCACGCACACCCGAGGCGGCACCTGGGACAACTGGGACAACCGACTCTTTGGCTGGATCGGCGACCATCTCCTGCTCGCCAGCCTCGCTGTCACACTCTCTCTCGGATGCGTGATCACTGTGGTCTGGGCTCTAGCACGAACCTTCACGACCATCAAGTCACGACACGGACCGAAGTACGTACCTTTGAGCTCATCTCAAGACTAGACGGCAATACAGCGTCACACTCCATGTCAGACGTCATTGCGTTCATTAGTCTACATCTCTATCCATCTAGCCAACTCTCGCACGCCCACAATTACGCCTTCCTACCAACTCTTCTTCCCCTGCCCCGCATTCTCCACCCCCTTGCCCACAGAACTCGCCCCGTCCTCGACCCCTCCAGTCAGACTCTGCAGCCCGTCTCCAGCAGCTTTCGTTCCCGTCGTGTTGTTGATCGTGTCGCCTACACCGCGGCCTGCCGCGCCGACAGTGCCGCCGACGGCTTTGCTGAGGCCGCCGAAGGCGTTGCCGAGCTGGTGGGATGTTAGTGAGGAGATATGGGCAAGGAATGAGGATGGGTGAGGGGAGGGGTTACGGTGGAGGTGCCGGTTTTGACCGCATCGGCTGCGCCGTTGTTCTTGTTACCGAGAGGCATGGTCAAAGCGCAGAAGGAGACCGTTTTGTTTATGTTGAGGCTTTGGTGAGTTCGGGGTTTATCGTTGTACAGCCACTTTACTGCTTCGATGGAGCAGCATATATGTGGCTCCGTGCCTTGTGGCGCTACGTCACTTCTTTGAGCTGCAACGTGACGTAACAGCAATGAGGTGTGGCTACATCCACGTACGCCCAGGAGTAGCTCACGTATGCGGGAGGTGTGTGTATGTTGTGAGAGGCTGTGTGGGTGAGAGATATGCGTTGATTGGATGTCGATGTGGTGGGAAGGGAACGGCGGAACGTCAAAGTAGAGCAGGTCAGTCTGGAGGGTTGCGCACTCATGTAGGGGGTATCGTATAAGCCTGCTCTGCCGAAGCCGTCTAAGCTACAAGATGACAAGAAATTTGACGATCGGAATTAGGCATTAGAGTATGAGATGATCGCAGGGATCTGGTAAGGAACCGTTGGCGTACATGCTCTGTTCGCAGAGAGTTGCAATCGCTGGAACCCGAGCTTCGTGATGAGGTCTCCTCTGTTCCAGACGAAGCTTTGAGTAAATGTCTTCGTCTTGTATCCAGCTAGCTAGCTAATACTAACAGTAACATGTCAAGGAGGAATCGAGAAGTAGAAGAGCAGTCGGCATCATGTTTGACGATGTGCAGATCGACCTCGGCCGGTCTTGCCGAAGCCTCCATGTTTGACATCACTCCATTGCCATCACCACGCTCTCGAACTCGAAACTGATCCTGATATCATTACGTTGACCTTCACGGTCAAGCGAGTCAAGAACTGCGCAGATCGAGGCTCTCGAAAGCATCCAGGAGGCTCCTTCGATATAGCCGCCGTAGCCGTGATAGCCTGGACCCCATCTCCAACATCTCGTCAAAGCGAGGCCATACACAAAGGCACTATATCTGGCTACATTTCTGCTGTGGATCTCCGCGAATCGATCTAGCCCCAGGCCCTTCGCCTCATCGCATTCCTGATTACTTCACATCGATTCTCGAGATGCCCACCCGTGTCCTCATAGTCGGCGCCGGCGCCGTCGGCGCTTTCTACGGCTCCCGCCTCGCCACATCGCCGAATGTTCTCGTCTCGGCGCTCTGTCGCTCGAACTATAAAGTCGTCAAGCAGTCTGGCTTCCGCGTCACTTCGCCGAAATTCCCAGACGCCACGTTCCGTCCCGAGCATACCTTTGCCTCGCCGGCGGAAGCCCAGAACGCAAAGGTGCATTGGGATTACCTGCTCGTTAGCACGAAAGCGTTGCCAGATGTTAGTGATGACTCGGAGTTACTTGAGGGGTTGGTAGGCGAGGGCACGGCGGTTGTGCTGGTGCAGAATGGGATCGGGGTTGAGGCGCCTTACCTCGCGAGATTTCCGGGGACGACGGTGTTAAGTGCAGTGACGATTGTGAGTGCTGCGCAACCGGAGCATGGTATCATCAAGCATAATCGCTGGACGCGAATTTCTATTGGACCTTACTTACCACATCTGGATGCTGGGGGCGAGGGAGCCAAAGGGAGTGACGCGGAGGCTGAGACGAAGGCGAGAGCGTGCGTGGAGATGTTGAAGCAGGGCGGGATTAATGACGCAGAGGTGTATGATCACGCTGGTTTGCAGTTTGTGAGGTGGCACAAGCTGGCTATCAACGCTGCTATGAATCCCTCTTCGGTGCTGTCAGGAGGGAGTGGGAATCAAGCCATGTCTTCCGACCCGGAATTGAGCCATCACTTGCTAGGCGTCATGAACGAGGTCCTCGAGACTGCGCCAAAGGTTCTGGGTAAGCCATTGCCGAAGAGCCTCGCGCCTGCTGAGAAAGTCCTCGAGAGCACGCGGAAGAACAGCAGTGGCAGTAAGCCGAGCATGGCTATCGACTGGTCCGAAGGCAAGCGAATGGAACTCGAAGTCATCCTAGGCAACGCAGTGAGACTAGCACGAGAGAAAGGCGTGGAGATGCCGCGGTGTCAAAGTATGTACGCCTTACTACGGATGGCGCAAGAGAACAGGGAGAACGCGAAAAGTAGTAAGCTCTAGTCCATCGTACATGTATACAGATAATCACATCAGAACCCATACTTACTCCCCGCCTCCCCCCGATTCCTGCGTCCCTCCGCCCATTTATCTTCCAGCGCCTCACCCTGAGACTTCACATTGTTCACCAGCTGCTGCAGACTGTGCTTTCCCGGCGCCACGGCTTTCACAGCGCGATGCTGCACCGCTTCGCCCTTCTCCAGTAACTCCCGATTACTGGCGTACTCGGCATCCATGTTGAAGTGCGTGACTGTAAGTGTTTCCGGCGCGCCGTGGCGGCCGAAGAGCTGACGTCGCTGTGCGGGCGTGAGGTTCATGTCCGAGGCTATGTCTGAGAGGGTATTTGCGTTCGTGAGGGGCGCTGGTTCGCTGGTTGGCTCGGGCGCGTTGGGAGCTTCTATGCTCGAGGGGGTGGAGAATTCGGGGGTGTAGAAGCCTATGGGTTGTGGTGAGGGTACTGCAATGTCTTCTGAAGGTGTGATGGAGAAGAGCGATGGCTTGGGTTGCGAGCTAGGTGCGGATGTGGGAGGGTCGGGGTCTTTCGGCGTGCTGCGTGGTGTTGCGTCTTCTAGGAGGGGATCGGGCTTCGGTGTAGGCACGGGCAGAGGTTTCTTCTTCTTCTTTGCATTCGCTACACTCAGCGGCATGAATCGCGTGGCCTTTCCAATGGTCTTGACTTCTGCCGGCTCCTTAGTTGGGACATCGTCTGCTGTTGCGGCAGGTACTCCTGGTCCATCATTCTCGCCCGCCTCCTCGTAGCCTCCAACATCCTCACTCCCCTCTGTCCTCGGCGGCGGCACGCGACTGAAAGCAGCCTCTGAGCTTGTCCTCAAGCTCACACCAGCTTTTGGCGCGTTGCCCTGAGTTGTGCGCTTGGGCGGTGGTAGCAAGCTGTTGAACCCCGTGAACGTTCCGCTGGTCTTCGCCTTCTTCGCAACTGGCTCGTCTGAAACTTGCGACTGTCCGGGCTCCGCTTTAATACTCGGTAGCTCGAACGTGATCTTCTTCCGCGCTCCTCGTTTTGTTGTCGGTTTGGCCGGCGGCGCTGTTGGTGCTGGCGCTTCTTTCGCTGGGGCTATTGTCGTCTCGGTGTCGGACGTCTCGCTATCGGAGTAGGCGGCGAGGGCCATGACTGATGATGAGGCAAGGTCTCGTTGTTTTACATTCGAGACCAGCGAAGCTGGAAGTTTGATAGGCTGACTCGCGCCCAGATCATCACCTCTTATCGAGGCCCCACGTGGTCCTGCACCCCACACTACGTGCATTGACTGTCATTCCCTTGTGCAACAACATCGCCATGTAGCAGCATCTACCAGCTGGTCTGGTAAAACCAACACCCCATTCACCATGTCCCTCCTTCTCAATCAAGACTTTACGATATACAACCTCCGTCTCGCCTACCTGAACACCAACCCAGACGGCGTCGCCGAACGCCTGATCACCCTCTCGACCTCTGTACTCCATGAACCCGCCTTCCGTGCCGCTGGCTGGCTCCCGGACACCGCAGCAATCAAACGGTGCTACAGTCCACCAATACCCACAACAGGAGCCGCGGACTACTTCTCCCGTCCCACACGACACGCAGCGCTCGTAGACAGTCCCGAGGAAACACATGGCGGGCTTGTCACAGGTCACAGAGGGAGCGAGGATACGATCAACGCAGGTGTATTGGGCGAAAAGGAGAGAAGACGGCGGCGACAGAAGGAACGAGAGGGAGAGGAAGATGATTCAAGTGACTTGAGCGATGACAGTGAGGACGAAGATACGGCAGCGCAGAGTGTGAGGTTCGCTAAGATGCCGGTCAGAAGGAGAGAAGGGAGCAGTCCGTCGATCAAGGACCGCAAGACGGAGCGGCCCAGCAGTAATCAACTGGAGGTTGATGGGCCGGAGGTGAAAGTCATCAGTCCAAGTTTCAGACAGCGGACATCGAGTCTGGGCGATTCGAGCAAGCCAATCACGGGGCGGCCGAGGAGAGATACGACCACAAGCTCGGAGATGTCGAGCGATAACGACATGCTGGACGTGTCCACTGCATTCAGGAGGAAGCCGCCTTCGCGAGCAGGAAGCAGGCCCGTCGACCGTACAACGCCAATCACAGAAGAAGACCCTAATGATCCCGAGTTGGATGACGAGGAGGATGAAGAAGTTGCTGAAGCTAGTGACCTGAGTGACGAGTTTGAGGGAGACGATATTGCTATGCCGTCGCCAAATTTGCTTGGCGGTCATGTAGCAACTACCTCATCGCCATCGCAATATGAGCTGAACATGCCACCCGCGATCACGCCTACGCAGACTTCGCCTAGAAAGAATTCGAAAGACTCACTTCCAAAGCTCCCTCGATTGCCATCGAACCGGCCCATGAGCACTGTACCGCCGCGTAGCTTGCTGACTCTGGCTCTCAGAGGTGACAGCGGTGCTACTGCGGATGAGAAGCCTTTCCAGAAGCATGCTCAACTATCTGGCAAAGGCGAGGCAAGCCCGCTGTGGATCAAGATCTACTACGCATTCTCCGACAAGCCGTCGAAACCGTTGGAAGTGCCGATACGTCGGACATTGCCATCAGATGATGGACCACCAACGGTGAGTGACCTCATTGGGTTGGCATTGTACCGCTACGAGGAGGAAGCAGGCAAGCCGGCTCTCAAGCCGGTTGATCAGAAGATCGGACGCTGGGAACTGCGCATGGTTGATGACGGTGAGGTGGAGATGGACTTTCCAGCTCTTGATCGAGCAAAGCTGGTCACGGACTTCACCAGCAATAATAATAGGCCACCTCAGCGAAGAGCAAGAGACAAGCCGTGGGATGAGTTCGGTCTTGTGCGCGCGGGCAGTGATGACAACGATGAGGCAGAGCCCACTACTGCCGCTCAAGCTTTGCCCATTCGTGGAATGCCAACCCCAGTCCCCACCCCAACGCTACCCTCCGAAAGCATGCCACCTCCTGCAGCTCCGAGCCTGATACCAAATCGCAACCCCATCACTGGTCCTTCGTTCACCTTAGCCAAGGCCGCAATCCGAAAAGACTCCACTAACCTGCTCGATGCGCCGCAAGCGCCCACAGTTAGATCTACGCCCCGCACTGGCGCTCAGAAGACAGTCACAGTCCACTTCACCGATACTCAGTCCTTCCAGTCCACCACGCTTCCCTTACAGACAACAGCAGACACCTACATCGCCGAGCTGTTCGACATCGCGTGTGCCAGACTTCGTCTGGACAAAGCCCTCTACGTGCTCAAAGTCCGCGGCACCCAGACCGTCGCGCCTTCAGACCGCACAGTAGAAGCACTAGGCTCAGCCTTACATCTCGACCTCGTGCGCCGCCGCTTCGGCGCAGTAGGAGACTTCCCTCTCGGTATCTCCGGCAGCCCGGGCTCAAGCTCACCAAATGCGCCTCTCGAGCTCGTGCCCAACACTCCCCCGACAGCCAAAGAAGCGAAGCGAAGAAAGGGCTTCGGCGTCCTGCAAACCCAACCCCAGCACCATCAAACTCTACACGCTACTGCCTCCCTCGTCAACCTCACCCTCGGTCCCACTTCCGGCATCGGACATAGGTACAATGTTCTGCGCAAACTGCCGCTGTCGTTCTCGGGCTCCCATCCCCGCACCCTGGTAATCACGCCGGAGTTCTTGCAGATCTTGCCCGGGCCGGGTAATTCTGAGCCTGGGGAGCAGCCAGGGAAGGTAACGAATATCCATATGAGCAGTGTAGTCGGAGTGAAGTGTTCGAGAAAGCACCCGAAGGTCGTGAGGGTGCTTGTGTATCGGGAGAGGGAGACGAAGCGGTATGATTTCGAGGCTGAGGGAAAGGATGAAGCGGAGAGGATTGTGGAGGATGTGAGGCGGGGAGTGGGTATGGGGGAAGTGGGGAGAGATGAGGACTAGCAAATAGCGTAGATGATGAACAACGAGATGAGTCACGTGATCAACTGTTGCGAGTCGTCTGCAATTTCCGAGTCAGATGAATTTCGGGTGCAAACGTAGGATCCTCGAGCATATTCGAGCGTGTACTCGGCTCTGTCGTAACTGTTATCAAGATCGCATCCTGTCGCTCGTCTTCTGACTTTCAGGACTTCGATCTGAGGACGGTCACGTGATTACGCGGATCGGCTGTTGTCATGGCGATCGCACGGGCCAGCTTCTCGCTTAGCTCCACCTTCTCTGAGCCGAATTGTTGTTGGCATTGGATGCTCCACCAAGCAGATATCGCTCGCCCTACATCTTCTCACCGGCTACACTTTTCGCGCACGTTGTCAACGGTCGCTCGCATACTATCATGACATAGTCGCGTACTCTTCGCCGTAACTTTGCTTCTCTACCTTACTACTGCGCTGCCGCGTCTTGTTCTCAGGAAGGACAAGCGCGCATTCCACAACAAACCCGCGTACCCGCGCATTTGGACGTACTGAGAGGCTATGGATACTGTATGAGACATCGCACTTTCAGTGTTCCGCTTACGTGTCGTGTAATATACTCACAATGGTGCGCCAGGTTCAGCCGCTGCGCATTAGCAAGACGACGCCGGGCTCGTCGCCGGATAAGAAGATGGCGGCCGCGAGTGCTAGGCCGCTGGCTGAGATCAGCTCGGGGTCGACGAGGAGGAATTCGCCGTCTTACAATCAGGCGACGAGGGTGAGTACACTGCAAGCGCATGCAATCGATTAGCTATATTGACGCGCACACACAGAAGATGATCGTCTCTCGTGAATCCTCGCCATATGTAGAGAATGCTTCGCCTAATAGCACGAAGCCATCTCCACGTGATTTCTGGTCTCCTCTCCATACGATGGCAACCGGGAAGCTGGACGTGAGCAATGCACCCGATCGGTCACCCTCACCAGGACTGTCACCCAGGAGACGCGCGAGCATCGAGAAGCTGCAGTCTGCCAGCCGAGTCAAGAACAGCAAGATCTTCGCGCTGGAGTCGAAGGACGTCTACGATCCTGACAGCCTGCCTATCGTTGAGCGGCCGGTCGCGAACAGGCCAATGAGTCAACAGTTCATTCAAAACAGCTTCACGCGCTTCGATTCGATGAGGAAGGAGAACAGTCCTTTGCGCAAATCGGGACATAGACACAAGCGCTCAGAGACAGAAATCAATGTGCCTATGCTCAGTCCCACCAAGCTGGCTATCGCGACTGCGCTCCCACCTTCCCCGGAGAAGCAGGGCTCTCCTTCGCCCACGAAGTCTGCCCTGCGCGCTAGCCAGTACAGACTCCAGTCGCAAGACGTGACCGAGAACGATATCAGCGTCTGGGACGACGAGCGCTCGTCTACTCCGCGCGCGCTGCATCGTCACAACAAGAGCGTCACATTCCACGCCGACCCGCCTGAAGTCAACGAGTACGAGCAGCAGACTCCTGAGCCGTCTGTCGCGGCTTCGAATGGTTCTCGTGAAGCTAGCTGGGACTCTGACGACTTCTATGATCAGGATGTAAGCTTCGAGCGCGGCAGCTCCGCAGAGGCCGGCAGGGACGACAGCTTTGATGAGGATCTAGAGAACGCGGACAAGACGCCTGTGGTATTGCCTGAGCACTGGGCGAGGATGTCGCCCGAGGAGGCGCGTATGGATTTGGTGAATGATGAGGATGATGTATTCGACAGCCCAGTGACACACGCGCAGCGACCTGTGCTTGGACGCTCTGAGAGTGTATCAGCGGACGGCGAGGCGCGACCACTACCGCCAATCCCCGGTGTCCCCTCGACTGCGCGTCGTAACTCTACCAGCCTGACTGCAACTGCTGAGCGGGCTTCACTGGCTGTTCATAGCCCACCTTCGTCTCGCAAGCGTGCATCATGCAGCAAGGAGGAGATCCTCCAGATGACTCGCAGCTCCTCGCTCACGCTACAGGATCGCTTGGAGCTTATGAAGCCCGAGGCTCGTCGTGGGAGTGTCTCGACCACCAAGCCAATGCTGGCAACGCACGCGGAACCGGAAGAGTTCAGCATCACCAACCTGGACAGCGGCGAGCGCATGGACCTCAAAGTCCGCGTACATGAGGCAGAAGTCGAGGAGGACTCTCTTGTTGGTGATCTACAAGACTTCGCCAACGCGCCACCACGTATCAGTCGCGAGAGCATACTTCGCAAGGTTAGAAACACGAAGTATGACTTTGACGACGAAGAGAGCGAGGGCGATGCCTCTGAGCTTATTGAAGAGCAGCGCGATGCTCGACCCTCGTATGCTGAGCTGGCCAAGATGGATCCTGATGAGCCGATTCCGTCGCGCGAGAACAGCAGGGAGACTAGCGAGACTTACCTGCAGAAGCGCAAGTCTGTCGATGACTTTGTCAGCGCGATTGACATCAAGCCCGAGCCGACTGATGACGAAAGCTTCGACATGGCTTCTGTACCTGCAGCGGCGGAGCCAGTGCAGGTCTTGCAATCACCGCGCTCACCTGCTCGATTGGATGACTACGAGAGACAGTCCTCTGTCGTCCATCACCCGATGCGCGACGAAAGTGAGAGCAACGCGTCTGACGGCAGCAAGTACTCTTCGATGGAGCCGGAGCTCGAGGGCACTGTTCTCCATCAGGAGCAATCTCCAGCACCTGAAGATGGCAGGGAGACTCTGCAAGACGCCATGCAGCTCTTGACGGTCAAGGACTACTCCACGCCTACTCTTGCAGAGGTGAAGCCAAAGCAGGTCAGCGGAGACTTCATGGGCCTGCCGCAGTACCTCAGCACGAACGACTACAGCTTCGGCATGGACCGTTACATCACGCCTTCGCCGCCACCTTCCAATGAGAACACGCTGAAACTCGACAATGCTGCCGTCCCTGTCCTGCAGCCATCCGCCGGTCTCCAAAATGTGTTGTCATTGCCACGAGCACCGTTCACGAGCACTCATGCATCACCTCCGGGCACGCCAAATTCTGTCATACATCACTCCAGCGATGCCGATAGCTACGAGCAGTACGATGATGCTCAGCTTGATCAGTTGCAGGAGCCGAAAGCCGCCTCGCCGCCGTTGCCTTCGCCTGTGTGCGAGGAGCCCGTGGTCCCAGAGCGCAAAGCTACGATCAAAACTGGCGGCAAGCTTAAAGCTCGTCCGTCGGGTGCTCGCGCTGACTTCGAGGCGATGCTGGACTTTGACACTCCCCTCGAGCCAGTGCCTGCGATTCCAGGAGCATTCCAGGAGACGACCGAGCGTAGTCTGCATTCTTCCGGCAGCGAGGACAGTAAGGCTGACTCTGCCCTTGGCGCTACTGCGGCCTCGCAGCAGACGACCGAGAGCCCCAAGAAGCGACGACAGAGCAAGCGCCATCAGCTCGATCTCGACATTCCGGCTGTTGAAGGCGAGGGCTGGGGTCTCGATGAGGCGTTCGACAAGGTGATTCAGGATCAACAGGTCCGTACGCCCGTTTCATTTCCACCTCTAGACTTTGCATGCAATCCGCAAGCACAGGTTGAATCTTGCGTGCGCGATCCACAGCCTGCTGCACCGACCCCGTTCTCCCCGCACAAGTACAGCGCTGGTGCTAATGTACCTGTCTACACGCAGAAGGGCTACCTCATGCGACAGAACACCAAGGTGGTGGTGGCTTCGAATCGCAACATCTCCGGCA
>JAVRRP010001044.1:0-11821 GCA_036872775.1 Oleoguttula sp. CCFEE 5521 | reverse complement strand
TGAAGGTGAGATCGATGATTAGTCGATGATGTCTCTAAGGAAATACTGACAAACCTTCACAGAACGTCGTTGCGTTCGGCTTCCTCTACGGCGTGGTTCCATGGGTCACCAAGTCCGGCTACGTCGACAGCTTTGGCACGCAGGCTGGCGTGTTCGTGGCCATCATGGCATTGGCCATCCCGTTGAGCTTGTATGGAGCGAAGCTAAGGCACAAGTCTGCACAGTGGCGGATTGTCTTGCAGTGATGGAAACCATGGGTCCGCACTATCGATACAATATAATGTAATGTAATGATCGTGTTCGCATCAGATGTTGCTTCTACTATAGGTGAGGGCTCGGCGGGTCATCCGGGAGTCAGACGATATTCTTCTCAAGCCACTGCTCCCAGTCGCTTGTCGAGAAGCTGCTAGAGATGCCGTTCTCGACCACACCCTGTGACATTGTCAGCATCTCGGTTTAGAGTCCCCGATGAGAGCGACTTACATTGAACAACACAGTGGGCGTGACATGCACGCCCGTCAGTCTTGCCGCCTACATTGACGATCAGCCACTATCCGATGTATTGAGGGGTAGACCATGACTTACCTTCACCAGCAACTTCAAGTCATTCGTGACAGCATTGCCAACATTCAGACTCCCGTCCTTGGCTGGCTTGTCTGGCACTTCCAGCAGACGATAGATCTTCTTCTCATCGATGCCGACTTCACTTGCCAGCTGCGCGAGTCTGCTGTAAGTCTTGTTGCGAGGCTCGTTGACGACATTGACGTCGAAGTAGTCGTTCTGCTTCTCGAACAGTACCTTGCTGAAGTCCCAGAACTTGTCGGGACTGGTCTGGAGGACTGCTACACCAGCCTCGTGGGTGAGCGTTGAGGAAGGATGCCATGGCTGGATCTGCTGGCGGAAGATGAACTGAACTTTGTCTGGGTACTTGGACTTGACGATCGGGAAGACGGAGCTGTAGACTGTGTTGAAGATCTTGGCCGAGAACTAGTCGATGGCTGATATTCAGCGAATGGCACTTGGTGTTTCATATGTATGCTATTGATATGACTTACGGGACAGACGTAGTCAAGATCTGAACACAATCAGCGAGGAATGCTCCATCAGGCTGCATTCGCATCTTCACCTACACAATTCCAGTGTGTGCAATGTCTTTGGTTGCGCACTTGCAACGAGCTTCTGCCCGGCGAACTTGGGTGCGAGAGCCATGCTTGCTATGCGAAACTGCTCGGGGACAAGCAGATGTGGAATGAGAGCTACCGTACCTTATAGTAAGGTATGGAAGCCATCACGCAGTATATCGCAATGATCCGATGCACTCCGATGTACCCCACATCGAAGCTAGCAAGGATGCTAGCGAAGCACTCGGGACTCGAAAGCTTAATCATTGCACGTGCCCGCGCGTTGATCTCGCGACGCTAAAGTTGGGTATGGATTGATATGTACATCCTTAGGAGAGTAACGCTGCATCGAGCAACGTCGCCGTCAAAATCTGATGCAGCACGCCACCCCCAGAAGTAATACAAGCGATCTGCCTACCTACTGCACTCCGCTGCCGTCATGAGCATCCTCGCCTTGCCGCCGAGCACTGTACGGACGATCGGCTCGTCGCAGGTCCTCACTGATCCCTCAGCCGTCGTCAAAGAGCTCGTTGACAACGCTCTCGATGCCGGTGCCAGCATCATCTCGGTTGAGCTCCATGCCAACACGCTCGATATGGTCCAAGTGCGCGACAATGGTCACGGCATCGCACCGCAGGATCGAGCACTTGTGGCGAGACGACACTGCACTAGCAAGATCACGAGTGAAGATGAACTATCTGCCATCGGCGGCACATCACTTGGCTTCAGAGGAGAGGCTCTTGCCAGTGCTGCTGAGATGAGTGGTGGTCTCGTGATCACGACCAGAGTTGAGGGCGAGCAGGTGGCGACTGCATTGATGATCAATCAGCAGGGCGAGCTCGCTGGCCAAGAGCGAGCGTCAGCTCCCATCGGCACGACTGTCAGACTCACCGACTTTTGCAAGGCGAATCCGGTCCGACGACAGATAGCTCTCAAGCAGAGCGAGCAGTGCCTGAGCAACGTTAAGCTGCTCCTGAAACGATATGCTTTCGCACGTCCAAGCGTGAGATTATCACTGAAGGTTTTGAAGGCCAAGAATGACAAGGGCAACTGGATGTACGGTCCCAAGGCTGGTGGCAATGCCGAGGATGCAGCGTTCAGCATCGTCGGCGCTGCTTGTGCTTCACAGTGTATTTGGTCTGTTGTGGAGCGCCACGGGTTCACTGTGAAAGCATTCCTACCTCGAGCAAATGCCGCTGCAAACAAGATCAGCAACGTGGGGGCGTTTCTGTGCATCGATGGACGTCCCATGAATCCAGTCCGTGGCGTGGCGAAGCAGATATTGAAAGACTTCCGCTCAGCGTTGACCAACGCAAATGCAAAACTGGAGGGAGTGAAGAGTCCGTTCTTGTACATGGACTTCAGATGTCCTGAGCAGAGCTACGATGTCAATATCGAGCCAGCGAAGGACGATGTGCTCTTTCAAGATCCTAGCAACGTCGTCGAAGCTGCCATGGAGCTCCTCCACTCAGTGTACTCACCTGGCGGCTTGACGCAAACACAGATTGTAGCGTCTGATCAAGGGACTCCAAACAGCCAAAGCGTTCGACCTCAAAATCGAATACTTGGTGCTTATGCTTCTGGAATTGACTTCGATGCTCGCGCAGAGCAGGAGGAAAACTTGCTACCGTCCCGCGAGAGTACGATGCCGGATGTAGCTGATTCTGCGCGACGATTCAACAACGTACCCAGCCACGATCTTAATCTCGATGATCCAACTACTCAAGCTTCCTCCAAGGCAGAATACAGAGCCAATATGTATGGCTGTGACGAAGAAGACCTGGATGCCCTGCAAGACCTGCCAATGGCTGCGCAGGATGATGCAGAGCTCGCGGAGCTACGAGCAATCGACAAGGACGTGTCCGTCTCGAATCCTTGGGTCATTGCCAAGATGCATGCCAGACCTACACAGCGTCAGATCAATAGCTCTGTCGGTGACACGGCGCAAGCAAATCCGATTTCTTCAGCTGTGCACGGGGATGATACGCTCATTGACGACCCTATGCCCGAGCCGGCGCAATCTAAGAATGCAGTAGGTCTGCTTACACCACGTGCACCTTCGCCTCGACCCGCACGACAACTGTTTCACCCATCGGACTTCGTACCTGATGTCCGCTTTGCCAATGATGGCCGCTTGCTCAGCTCTGAGCCCTCTGATACCGAGCGAAATATTGCAGGGTCATCACCAACGAGGGGACAGAGTACACCAGCAAGCTCGCAGTTCGGCGGGACCTTTCGTCCAATCAACCCGGTAACCTCGAGCATGGCGCAACAGAACAGTGGCACTCCGCTGGCGCAGATATCGCAAGTATGCCTCAGGGGTGGAGCAGCTCGAGCGCGAGGAGCGGCGGACCGGCCCTTCGTAGCCCCTACGGCAGTCGGTCTACCGAAAGAGAGAGTGTGGTTCGAGCACCTGGATGACATCGAGAATACTCGGCCGCGCCGTCCGCGACGCGCACAAGGTACTCAGCAGCCTCAGCACGAGCTTGTCATGCGAGGGGAGTTGGGTGACTTAATTGACGACCCTCATCCTCTGACCCGTCCAGTGCAGAACCGTGACATCCGAGACTTTGTCGAGTCTGTCAACCTGACGGAAGACCACGATGCCGCTACCGCGCGAACACGTGACAGCGCGCTCTTCCAGACGTCTCGGCCTTCGAATAGTGTGGCAAAGTCTCTTGAAGGGCTCGATGCATTAATGGTGCAGAACGAGAAGGCAAGTCAGGCCTACGGTGCACTCAGCGGCCGTGGCTTCATGCCTGCAAGCGAGCTTGCTACCCTGGAAGCTCTCGGGTTTGCAAAGCTCGCCGGACACCAGCCTCCGCAGAAGCGACGCAAGACAGCAGAGCGAGCATTGCGTCCGACGAGTGGCAATGCACCTCCGAACCCTCCGCATGTCAACGAGGTCGATGACGAGTACGAGCCTGTCAGACCGCGAACGAAATCAGGCCGTCGCCGCAGCTCCGTCAAGCTGCCTAGAATGAAGTCGTCGAACCTGCCGCTTGAACGCACGCCAGCCGGAAAGAGGACCTACGACCTTGCGCTGACGTCCAGATTATCCCTACAAGACGTTGTCGTTGCTCAGCGCCGGTGTGACATTCAGCACACGCTCCTGGACTGGAGTCGATCCGCAGTTGATCTGGAAGATATCTTCGCGACGATTGAGAGTCACGACGAGATTGCACAGCTCGGACGCCAGGTGCATGAGCTGCTGATCAACCGGGTGAATGATTGTGACATGGTGCAAGATTCGGGAGAGCTCATAGGCACTGCTATTCACCGGCGTCAAGAAGCTTCGATCGAGGAGCCAACGAGCCAGGTTGTTACGCAAGTGGCGGAGGCATGAGAAGGGATGCAGAAAGTTGCTTGTGCTGTTGCTTTGATTTGATGTACTTTCGCGATGGCGCTCGTGGAGTGTTTGCTCGTGGCAATGGCTTTTCGATACCCAATGAATGATGAATTTCGCTGCAACATAGAGTAGCTATACATGCAACACACTGTTCCTACACCTCTCATCGAATGCGGCTCACAGCAGTCGTGCGGCCAAGAGCATGACGCAGGCGGCTCTGCTCGCCGATGAGCCGAGCCTTGTGCCATGTGCGAGGCTCGTGGGTGACAGCACCTATGTTTGTCCGAGAGGCAGTCACTGTTGACCTGAGCTGGCATTAACACATGCCTACGAGGCAATCAATCCTCCAGCCATGTGCGGTTATCTCATCGTATCATCACCAACATAGCTGTGTCTTTCAACATCATACCATCAAAACCATACCCTCGACAAGACTACCGAGGCCACGGTCTCCCAGGCTATCGATCAAGAAGTCATCTCGATTCCCGCAAGCATGGCGGGCATGGGCACGAAACGACTGCAAAAGGAGTTGGTCAAGGTACGGTGCATTGTGCTTTGCATAATCTATCCATCTCTCCTGACAACATCCAGATCCAAGGCGCGCTTCCCCCAGGCATCTCCCTCGTCTCCGCCCCCGACCTCCGTGAATGGCAGATGGACGTCTCAGTCCTCGACAACCCGCTCTACTCGCCCACCGACAAGTACCGCCTGCGCTTCATGTTCTCCGCCTCCTACCCGATCGAAGCGCCGGAAGTGGTTTTCATGATGGTCTCGAGTCCTGAGAGGAAGATTCCGATGCACCCACATATCTACAGTAATGGGATTATCTGCTTGGACTTGCTAGATAGTCAGGGATGGAGTCCGGTGCATAATGTGGAGAGCGTATGTATTAGTCTGCAGAGTATGCTGGCTAGCAATACGAAGGATGAGCGTGAGTCACGGGGAGAGAATTGGACAGGGAGAATGACGCTGATCATTGAGCAGGACCGCCTGGCGACGCGGAGTTTGTCAAGATGAACCGACAGCGGCCGAGAGACATCAACTTCTTATTCCACGACAACAAGGTATGATGGGACTTCGAGCGACTTGCATGATAAGGAGACGAAGGCAACAGGGTCTGCATGGCACATGGCATCAACGATCATTCGAGCGTTCAGAGCGACGGTGTTGGCTACGGGATCTGGATTTGTGCTTGCTTCAAATATTACTCAAACTGCGGGAACTTCTCACCTGCGAGCCACAGATTCGGACGAATGACGAATACCTTGTCAGACGACCTTTCCGTCCAGAGGTTCCAGTGCAAGCGTCCCCAATGCTTCGCTGCCCATGTGAGGGCTGTCGTGGTGGCTGTCGGGCGCTCTGGGCTCGTTGTACCCTGTGAGAAGATGATGTCTCTACAACGTCGGGAGGCAGACTTTGTTCTTGCTCTACAGATGCACAATTGACTCACATCAGAGACGCCTCTTGCTCAAATGAAAGCAGTGTCTATTGTGCGTCGGAAAGTTGTACGGCCTGGGCGAGTCTGCATATCAAGAGTCTGCATGCTGCCAGCACATACGAGGATTGAGTGTTGCGACCCCCGATAGAGCAGCCTGCTGCTGTACAAGCTATCGGGAAGCTTGAGGAGAAGGCTCCTGGCATGATATACGTGGCCATGCGTCCTAGAGAGCGAGCAATATTAGGCAGCTGTTGCTGTCCGTACACCAATATACCTTTTTCGCCCGGAGTTGCATTGATTGAGTACACGTGCGTTCATGTAGCATCCTTCGTATGGCAATCTGCGATCTTCTCCCAATCTGTTCGTGTTGCTGTGCTTTGCTTAGTCATGATATGAGTTGTGTTTGGCGTTAGCTCAAGCAGGTACATGTACTTGTGCTTCAAGCAATATTCGACTGCACTCCACTGCACTTACCTTTGTCTGACATCCAGTGCGCCCTCCTGTGCCCGGTTCCCCCAATCGATGACACCCGCATCTCGCCAAGATGAGTGATCCATTTGACGCCGCTCTGTAAGCTCCGATTGTTCACACGTGCCCACAGCACCAGCTAGCTTACTCACAATCACCAGCGACCTCCTACGCCGCCTCCCGCCCTCACAAACACAGCAGAACCTCGCTTCAATCATCTCCATCGCCCCAAACCTCGAGGACGACCTACTCTCCTCCGTCGACGTCGGCTTGGCAGTCAAGCGCTGTCCCAAGTCCGGCCGCGACTACCTTTGCTGCGACTACAATCGCGATGGCACCTCATATCGCTCACCATGGAGCAATGACTTCGACCCTCCAATAGACCTGGATGATGCTGCGGATCTCGTGCCTCGAGGCAAGATACGCCGGATGGAGGAGGAGCTCAACAAGAGCATTGATGTGTACCGGGAGCTGTACTACGAGGGCGGTGTGAGCAGTGCGTACCTGTGGCAGCTTGATGAAGGGTTTGCAGGCGTGGTGCTGGTCAAGAAGTCTAGCGGTGGGGCAGGCAAGGGAGGATGGGACTCGATTAACGTGTTCGAGATCATCGAGGCTACATCGAAGCGTAGCGCCCACTACAAGCTCACGTCTACTGTCATTCTGGATCTGGGCTTACGGAATGACGCTGTGGGAGGTCTCGAGCTGGCTGGGAACCTTACCCGTCAAGAAGAGCTGGATCAGCCACTTGCCGGACTGAGGGATGCCGAGATCGAGAGCAGTCACGTGGCAAATATGGGGAGGATGGTGGAGGCGATGGAGACGAGATTGAGGAACTTGCTGCAGGAGGTATACTTCGGGAAAGCCAAGGACGTGGTGGGTGATCTTAGAAGCATACGGTTGTTGAGCGAGGCCGATCAGGAGAGGAGGAGTCACAAGGAGGTCATCTCGAAGATGGGAGGAGCGACCATCTGAAGGGGAAGCACAACAAAAAGCCTACTCGACATCACTTTGTCCCGCGCTGCCGTCAGCGGTCTGGCAGTTCCTCGAGCTCGCAAGTTGAAGTCGACCGCACTCTCGGATGAGCTACGACCGGAAAGGCGAACAATTAGCGCATGCAACACGACTCTAGCAAAGGGCTGCGATCGGCATGATGATGATAGTCGAGAGGCTAGCCTCTGCTCGCGGACGTTCACGGAGCCTCCGCTAACGCATCTCGGAGCTGCGATTCGGCGAGACGAAGTCATGGCTATCGCCTCAATGTCAAGGCTAGTGTGTATGCTCGCACCACTGTTTCCTAGAACCAGAAAGAATCCCGAGCATGGCCATCAAAGGGCACCGCAATATGTACCGGGTGAAGTCTGGCACATCTATCCGAATCGCAACTTCGCTTGGCGCGATCCACCTGTCAAAACGGTGACAAAACCCCTGCATTGCTACTAATAGACCGTGCCCCGGCGTTGAACATCAAAATCGAGCAGGTCTCTACCGCGACGGCTCACCACTATCGCGTTGCCTCATCAGCGGCGCGCGTGGCTCGCGTTTGCTCAAAGTAGCAGTCCCTGCACTGTAAGTTCTGTCCATTAACCTCACCAAGCTTTTTGCATCTGTACTTTGCGCTGGCACCCCTGTCACTGCCTATCACATCGATCATGCAGTTCATATTAGCCACACTTGCACTGTCTTGTGCATGTCTCTTTTCGACCATTAACGCATAAGACCCTTGTCCAGTCTGCGAGGATGTCCACTTCTTCCTTGCACGCGGCAATAATGAGCCCTATCCTGGCCGACAAGCCATGCTCGTCGAAGCCACCTGTGACGGACTGACCGGCTGCGGCTATGAGAACCTCTACTACTCGGCGTTGTATACAGACCTGTACTGCCAGACTGCCTACGATGGCGCAGTCGCTGGTCATGTCCAGATTACTGCTTACGCTGAGAAGTGCCCGCATTCAAAGCTGGTCCTCACGGGCTACTCGCAAGGCGGTCAGATTGCGAGTGACATCCTGGGCGGTGGTGGTGGCTACTCGTTCAATGGATGTTTCCAGCCTTACACGCCGGCAATGAGTCGCGACACCAGTCCCGGCAACCAGAGTATGTGCTCACGGATTAGTCCTGCCGATCACGAAGACACTGACTGTGATCCTAGTCGCTGCAGTGATGATCGCCGGTGACACTCGCCACGATGCCAATCAGCCATACAACTTCGGCAATGGCTCCGCCATCGATGGCTACTTTCCGCGGAATGAGACGATGATCGCCAATCTGCAAACGTACGCTGGCATCATGCGCAACTACTGCGTGTCCTCGGATCCGATTTGTGCTTCCAACCAGTCCTCCTACAACGAGCTCAGCCATCTCGCATACCACGATCTCGACTCCCAGGCAATGGCATCTTTCATCAAATCTGTCGCTTCCTTGCCCAGTAGCACCGCCATCACGACTGCGATCCCCACGAGTCTCTCAGGCACAGTCCAGAATTACGAAACCATTGGCACAGCGACGCCGTCTGGTATTGTGAAGCTTGATACTACATGGACGAGCTCGACGTCATGTCCTGCGTGTACTGCGGCGTCTTATACACTGGCTAGCTCGACTGCGAATGCGACGACTTCGAGCACCTCCTCGGGGTCGACTACCGCTTCGGGATCGACCACTGCATCTGTGGCAAGCGCTTTCCTGTTGACTGCGTCGTCTTCTTCCAGCGCGATTTCCGCATCTGGAACGAGCGCAGCTGAATCATCGAGTGCTACTGCTGCAAGCAGCGGAGCTGCAATCGTGATCTTCAGTCGAGCAAGTCTGCTAGCTGTTGGCGCGTTCTTCCTTCTTGTGTCAGTATTGGCATGGACATGAACGCCAATGTCGACGGCGGAGGCTCGCAAGACTTCCTCGCGACATTGCTCTACGTAATTTGATCTACGATGAACATGTCTACCAACTCCCACAGCCTGCTCAAGTCGAGGAGTATGACCGTGTACTAGCAAGCTCTCGTTGAACTCAGAACGCCCGCCTTGCATCCGCGACATGGGCTCAAACATACGGCTGAGGCTTGCGGCAGCTCTTCTGCATTATGCTGCGACTTCAAGCTCCGACGGATCTAGCGGCGCATGCTATTACTCGATCGTACGGGCGGGTAAAGGCAGTTGCTTCGAATTCCACAAGCGTCATTCACGAGTAGACTTGATAGGTGCAGTCCAGGAATCTGTGTAAGGAATTGGTTGGTCGGCAATGGGTTGACTATTCAGCGTTCGAGCGTGTGGTGTAAAACATCAACCACATGCACAGGTGACTTCCGCCCTCTCTATTCCGAAAGCTATGGGACTCCCCGAGATGCATCGCGAGAGCATGTTGTTCATGCTGTCTCGGCGCCACAGGAAACCAATCAAATTGCAAGCTTCGATTCTGCTTCCAGTTGCTGTAGCACCATGACTTGTCATCATATCAATCTATCGCAGCCGACAAGCGCCTCCACAGCAAAATTGTTCGCAATCAGATGTGCGTTGCTGAATGATCCCGGTCATATATCGAACCACAACATCGACACTATCGGACTGACTGAATTCCGCAATCGGCGAAAGCTTCAAACTTCGCCTGCCACTTCGAGCAACATCGACACATACTTTCAATGATTGCATAGCATGTCACTCGCGGCAGACCCATAGCACCGTAGGGCTTATCGTTGGAACTATGTGTCCAGCTCTAGTACCTCACTCATGACGGAGCAGATGAAAAGCGGTCGTATATGTAAGTCAGTCGAGCGTCTCTCGATAAACCCAACTCTTTGTACGTTCTCCACTGCACTCAAGATGAAGACTCTCATGCTCGCGTCCTCTATCTGGGCGGCTCACGTTGCCGCTCAGGTCTATAACACACAGAACTCCATCACCGCAATCGCAGGCACAGCCAACTTGTCCCAGCCAGCAGATACACTCGGCAATTACTACAACTACTGGAAGCTCCTGGAGAACGGCACAACATGGGACCTAACCCGTTCAGACCGCATGCCAGTGACTTCACCTAAGGTCATACCTATGCTCGGCTCCAAGAAGAAAGCAATCATCGAGCCAAGCCGGACGGCGTTCATCACAATCGACATGCAGAACTTCTTCCTGCACCCGAAGCTGTCCCTTGCCGCTGTGAAGGGCCGCAATGCGGTGCAGCCGACTTTGAACATCATGAAGGCCTTCCGCGAAAGCGATATGAAGGTGCTGTGGGTGAATTGGGGGATCGACAACTTCGATCTTGTCACTTTGCCGCCGAGCTTCCTTGATGGGTTCTCCACTAACCACCAGATGAACACGACTTTCTGTACCGAGATGGGACCTCTCACTGAGGACAATGGGACTATCGTTGATGCTGGAAAGAAGCTTTGTCGAGGGAGCTGGTAAGCCTTGAAGCTCGACAATGTGCTGACCATCTCTGACTTCGGCCCAGGAACGCTCAGCCATGGGGCGCGCTGTACCCGTCAATGGTGGAAGGGCTCGCAGCAGGAACGGACCTGTACTTCAACAAGAGTAACGTCAGGGTCCTATGATCGCTGATGTATCCGAAGCTGACCACGACAGATCGTCTCTCCGGACTCTGGGGCGCGCAGACGCCCCTCGGACTGTATCTACAAGAGTCCGAAATCACCACCCTCTTCATTGGAGGTGTCAACTCAGATCAGTGCGTTTGGGGCACGCTCATCGATGCCTACTTCAAGGGCTTCGATGTCGTGTATATCGAGGACTGCGCTGCAACGACTAGTCCGTGGTACGCTGAGCAGATGGTGCGATACAATGCTGATGGGAATGGATTCCTGGCTAATAGCACGTATGTGGTTGAGGCACTGAAGGCGCAGAAGTAGAGGATTGCTGGAGACATTGAATGGTGACGAGATTGAAGACATGGCTGTGTGAAATACTCTGAAGTAATGAGCGAGGTCTCGTCAGATGGTTCCAAGGAAACTCATCGCAAGGAATCCGAGTCGATGCCGTAGCTTGCTGCCTATGTCTCAAGGCTTTGCGTGGCTCTTCTTTGCGCAATGTACCTGCACGAGTGTCTACAGCAGCAGCTGCTCGTGCCCATTCGTTGAGCTATCGATATGGGCTTTGCCCGGCTTGAACGTGTACCTCCACGGGTGTCGTAGTGGTCGTTGTTTCGTGGGGACAGTACTTGATCTCTGTCTTGACCGCTTGCAGTGCTCATGGCCATAGCGATGCACTGATCGATGCATTCGCAGCCTTAGCGTCGTTCGTCATCACCATACCGTAATTCAAGAAACTCTGTGGATCATGTCATCTTCATGAAGACGTCGAGTTGCAATCGACAAGAGAGTTCACCCACGTGGAACGTGCAACGGGACAACGCCTGCCGAGGCCCTGCTCCAAATGATCGACATGGAGAGCGGCAGCCAATTGGAAGACAAGCTTCCGCCACAGGAGCAACATCGAAAGCCATGACGGCAGC
>JAVRRP010001043.1:0-11832 GCA_036872775.1 Oleoguttula sp. CCFEE 5521 | reverse complement strand
GACTGATCGAAGCGTGAGCGCTTGCGTGGTTCGGCAGACATGTTGGCAAAGCCACGCACCCGCGCTGGTAATCCCTGTTCGTATTGATGTCGAGTCGTGAGTGATGCAGAAATTGTGCGGGTAGGCGCAGCTTGGTGATGCTCTTTGCATGTGGAGCTCGTAGCTGTTAAATGAACCTGAGGCATGAAGGCTGCCGGACCCGTGATCGGCTGCGAGTCACCCGCAAAGCATTAAGAGCTTTCCCATACCGGTCACCTCTGATCCCTACATACAATCACTATGGCGTCAAAACGAGCGCTCAGAGCATTGCGCTCTCTGCAATGCGAGCCCACCCCCTTCCGCACAGCACCACGCTCCCAATTCCAGCATGTCCGACCTTCATCCTCCTCCACCTCCGCAATGGCATACAAAGCGCTGCAACGGCGCATCTCCCCCCTGCCAGCAGCAGCGACAACGAGCGCCGTCTCACCCGCCGCAGCAGTCTCCAGTATCCTCTACGAAACGCCTCTACCATCCTCAGCACCACCCAAGCGACACGTCCTAAACTGTCTCGTGCAAAACGAGCCGGGTGTGCTGTCACGCGTCTCCGGCATTCTCGCAGCGAGAGGCTTCAATATTGACAGTCTGGTCGTGTGTAGCACGGAAGTTGCGGATCTGAGTCGCATGACCATTGTGCTACAGGGTCAGGATGGTGTCGTGGAGCAAGCGCGACGACAGCTGGAGGATCTCGTGCCGGTGTGGGCAGTGCTAGACTACACTGCTGCACCACTAGTGCAGCGCGAGCTACTGCTTGCCAAGATCTCGATCCTTGGTCCGGAGTACTTCGAGGAGCTTCTCGCGCATCACAGGGAGATGACGGATGTAGAGCCGAATCCAGATCTTACCCCCGAGGAGCTGGCGGAGCAGCAAGGTCAGCATGTGGAACCTCTGGACTACCATCCAAGGAATCTGGCGCCTTCAGAAGCGCTGCGGTTGAAGAACCAGCACTTGGAGACGATCACTCACTTGACGCATCAGTTTGGTGGAAAGGTGTTGGACATCAGCACGAACAACTGCATTGTCGAGGTTTCAGCGAAGCCGACCAGGATCGACAGCTTCATGAAGCTGATTGCGCCGTTCGGAATCTTGGAGAGCGCGCGGACGGGTAAGAACAGGCAATGCTATCCTCACTAGCATGACTACATCGTATTGACTTATCGCGCAGGTCTCATGGCACTGCCTCGATCTCCGCTTCATGGGCCGAGTGATGTGGGCGAGAAGGACGCGGAGGACATCGTCGATCAAAGTCATTTGCCGCCGGGGTAATCGATGATCACATCGGTACTTTCATCGTTCAACGGTGTTGTTGCGGCGTTCTAGCGTGGGCTACAGCTGGATGTACGAGGCAACTCGCTCTGTACAATTATCTTGCTGCCTCAAAACAGGCGAAACGGTCACGGCGGTCGCGAGGCCACATCGCAAGTCACAGCTCGGAGCAAATGTGGCGAACAGGGGTACTAACGGACTTCTGTAGGCTCTCAATGTAGTTGTGTGCAGCACAGTACGAAGATCGTGCACCTGCTTCAATCCAGCTGCACTTACTGAACATGCGAGCCGATCGCCGATATCGGCAGACCTCGAGCACTTCATCTCAAACACCGGCAACAATCTGGAAACTCAATGACAGTCATACCTTAATGCAGCAAAGCGCCTAGTATAAGTAATAAATCTTTCCTTGGAAGTCTCTACATACATTTTCACGATGCCTTGATTGCGCGCGCAGTCGCCCATCACATCATGGAACCACTGGAGCTCGAGCGCTCAAGCGAGGCACCAGAGGCTACACCGAATCAACCAAGAAAGTCGGCATGGCTACTACAATGTGGCGCAGGGTTGATCCAGTTGCCGGCCTGGGGCTGGTCTCTCAGCGTGCTTTGAAGTCGCTCGTCCCCGCTAACAGCTGCTAGGTCTCGCAATGACTTTCGGTATCTGGCAGGACGCCGACGTTCAGCAGCAAGCCATTCAAGGACCGCGGAGCGTCACGGGTATCATCGGTACTACCATGAACGGTGTCATGTACCTGTCCATGCCGTTCCTGTCGACCTACATGGAACATGGGAAATGGGCTGAGCGCCGGAAAGCGGTCGCCTTGGTTGGCACATGTCTGGCGTGCGCAAGCTTTTTCCTCTCATCGTGGAGTACCGAAGTCTGGCACCTGGTGGTCTTACAGGGCTTACTCGCCGCCCTCGGCAACGCGATGCTCTACGTTCCCACCACGCTATGGCTAGACGAGTGGTTCAAGGATTCGAACCGCGCAACCGCCTACGGTATACAGTTTTCGATCAAGAACATAGTCGGCACCTCCTGTCCGTTCCTCATGCAAGGCATGATCGAGCGTCTCGGCTTCCGCACCGCACTCCGAGTCTGGGCCGGCATAGCCCTCTTCACCAGTCTGCTCGGCCTGTTGATGATCCCTTCCCCGCCCCCAGATACTCGGCGTCGCCCGACGAAAGTCGCCTGGTCATTTCTCCGCCATCGAACCTTCTATATCTACGCCATCGCCAATATACTCTTCAGCTCTGGCTACGGACTCCCTCAAACCTACCTACCCTCCTACGCCTCACAAGTCGTGCATCTCTCGCCTACACTCAGCTCTCTCACACTAGTCATGTTCAACGCCCCCGGTATCCTCTCATGCACCGGCTTCGGGCTCCTCAGCGATCGCAAGATCGTCTCAGCTTCGACGAACACCTTGATCTCGGCCGGCGGCTCTGCGATCTGCGTCCTCTGCTTCTGGGCCATCAAGTCGAACACCGTGCCCGCTCTGCTGATCATCTTCTCCCTCGGCTACGGTTTCTTCGCATCAGGCTACAGTTCCACGTGGGGTGGCTGGATCAAGGACCTCGAAGCCGAGGCTGCGCAGCACAATGAGGCAATCAACTCGGGAATGCTGTACGGGTTCATGAACGGCGCGAGGGGCATCGGGTACGTTGCTGGTGGACTTGGGGGCGTAGGCTTGCTCAAGCCGGTACTGTCGGACGATCACTGGGCTTTGGGCACGAAGTTTGGGGGTGTCATGGTCTTTACTGGGATTACATCTGCACTTGGCGGCTGGGGAATCCTGTGGAACGGATGTAAAGGTATGAGGAGACGGGAGCAGGCGTGAGCAAGGGCGCTGTGGCTACAACACGCATGAAAGGGGACTGATCCGCTACACCGATGTCTCGCTGTTGTGGATGCTGTCATTCACGCGGGAAGTAGAACCCATCCCTTCCTTTGTTTCTGGCTTCACGCATACACACACAGCAGAAAGAGAAGAGTTTGCTGTCCGACATTGCCGTTCTGCGTTCTGCGCCTTTATATTGTCAGCGTCTTTCCAATCCCTCTTTCTCTTCTGCACGTCTCTCATACGCACACTTCATCTTCACACCTCATTCCCCTCCTACGATGCGCACCTCAAAGGCGCTCGCAAGGCACTTCGACATGGAGTCAAGCACCGTCTAGGCTCCGGTCATCTCGCTGAGCTCAGCTTCAAGCATCGGAACTCTCACAGCCTGCGCCTTGTCCTGGTGGCGGGAGTCTTGGATTCCGGCGTACCTTCCGCAGCCGACGCCTTACAGGCCTGCTGTTCTCACATGTCAGAATCTTGAGTCTGGAAGTGAATACGCTACGGTGTTCCCCGCCTGCCCTACAATAGAAGTCCACAATCAAGTTCTTCTCACATGCCAGGACCTGGTGTTTTGGAGTGAAGGTGCTGATATGTGGCTTGCCTGCTTCGACTTGGATGCATGTGAGCGTGCCTCTGTCGAATGATCTCTACGATGAAGACTTATATACTACTTCCACTCCTCCAACTCCTCCAAACAAGTCTTCTCGGCTCCTTCGACATCCACGGCGACCCTTTGGCCCTGACTCTTCGCCAACGGATAACCCTGTCCGGTATTGCGCTAAATCCATGAAGTTGCGAAGCCATGGACCCCAAAGTCTCCGCCGTGATCGTCGGCCGAGGATCTGGATCTTCCCAGCGGACTTCGGTTGAGACTCAGCGACTCGAAGTACCGCACCGACCGGAACATGCTGTACCTGGAGACTTGCTTCGACTGCGCCATGCGCCGAATGCGATGATTCGCCAAGCATTCCCACACAGGATGCTGCGTACCGCCGCTGACAACAAGCTGTCAATGGAGGATGTCTACAAGCATCCTGTCGTGGTTCTGAGCAAATTCGGGACCGAGTACTTGGACGTGTGTATGGTGAGTTGCTTATCTCTTGCAGCACCTTTTACGAGGGCGCATGCTAACAAAACACCATCAGATCACAAGTTTCAAGGACACTCCACTCCAGGACAAATATGACAACGCCCAGCTGCAGCGTCGATACATTCCAAACTCCGAAGCGCGCTACGACCACCCGCTTGCTTCGTCGGATCCGCGATACGCACCCCTGCAGCTCTGGCACGGCGCAGCTTTCGATCGCCCTGGCTGCGTCTTGGCTAGACCAGTCTTCCGAGCACACTTCCCGATCTTGGAGCCGTACGTAGCGACAAGGCATCGAGGCGTGGCAACACACATGGCGTTTGAGTCTGAAAGTCTACAGCGGGTGCTGTAGGTTGCCGAAGCTGCGGACTTTTACAAGCCTGACGATACTTCGAAGATATTCTTCCTAAATCCGGCTGAGTATCCGCCACTCGGCCAGCGCAATGGCTGAGCGAGCTGGTCTGGAGAAATGGAAGCGGCAGAGCAAGTAGAGCGCGCATGAAGACGTAGTAGGTTGTACGAGAACTTCGCTCTGGGAATATTCTGATCTCGGGGTGCGCATGCCGACACAATCTGAACTTCGCGTATGACCTCCCTGGATCCCGAATGTGCCCTCGCGTCTTCCACAAGACTTGCCCCTGCTCGCGCACTGCAAGCCACCCCCATAAAGTACCGCCAAGACCTCCCTACTTCCCGAAAGTGAAATTCCTTCCGGAGCTTGACCTTCAGGACGCTTGCCTGTCACGTGCTGCACTTCGCCCGACTCCAGCATTCACTGGACTTATGTGCTTACCGACAGTGACTTGCTCTCCGCGGCGCGGCCTGCAGGACTTCTGCCTGTCACATGCTGGATGTTGCCCACCACCGGTATTGGCATGGCCTGTATAGTTCCCAGACGTGAAGTAGTGGGTGGAGCTTCTCCTAAAGGATCACCGCCTTGCACATGCTGGAGATCGCCCGCCACCGACATTATAATGTCGCATACACTACCTCGACCTAGCACCACTCTCCTTCGACCACTTGTCGACACTTCTGGACTGTGACCCTGCACTTCTCCTTCCAGTACTTGCGGCCTTTACTCTGCGACTTGCACTCATTCTTCAACTTATACACTATAGACGAGATGCCTTGACGAGGCTGCCGAGAGATGGACGGCTTCTCTATGATAGGCCGTGGCTATAAGCCTATCAAGGAGCTGGCTCCTACAGTACCTCTAGAGCAGCAGGGCAACCCAACTCCAGCGAATCCTAGTGATGTAGTGGCGGGAAATGTTTTGTTCCTCGGGGCCGCCGAGCTCACGAAGACCAAATGCTGTCTTCCTCCGACATGGCTGTGAAGCTCGCTGGTACCGAGACCGTGGTCTCAGAGGGGATTTTTAACCATCCTCTCATGGTGGTGGGTCGCCCCGCAGATATGCCAGGTGCTGCAGATATCTGTGTGGTAAGTTCACCCTTCTGCTCGAACGCAAAGCTCCGCCAACGCAAGTGCTAACACCGCTTCCAGATCACCAGTCTCCACGGTGGCAATTTCCAGGACACCAGGAGTCCCTATACACTCGCTACCCATGTCCCACTTGCTGGAGCCTCCAATCCATACGCCGCGCAAGACGCACGCTACGCGCCTCTGATGCTTGTGAGCGGCATGCACCTCGACAAACCGAGTTTTGTGAACGCTGGCCGGATCCTGCGGGTGGACTTCAATCTTCTTCAGGTCCACAAGCTCGCTCCAACATCGCTGGGTGCCATGAAGCTGACCGACGAGTCTTTGCAACGCCTCTTGCCGATATGTAAGGTAATTGCAAAGTCGAAAGCATGAAGTTGGCTAGCTTGTACCTAGCGGGAGAAAAATGGATGTTTGCGCCACCGCTTCACCCAGCACCTCGAGCAGCACCATCGGCTGTGCCTCTCGAGACACAAGTCCAAGAGGCCTTGAATTTACCACGACTGACGAGTCTCTGGTTTCGGGCTTTGCCGACGTCCATCAGATCTGGTGTATGAGCCCGACGCTGGTTCAACTGCACAAGTCATCTCCAAGCCCGTCCGGCGCGAGGCACCTGCACTTCCGCTGCCACGTCAAGAGGTTCCCACTTCTGCTTTCCAGGCTGCGCCGAATGGTAGATCAGAGCCTCGTTGGTGCAACAGAGCGCTTGGACTCTCTCCCTTAGTGACAGTGATACCGACTTCAAATCATCTCAGCTCGTTGAGATTCATGACATGACGCCGCTTATGCGGCTCCGGCGTCTGCAGCAGGAGCCGAATGTCCAAACTGCGGACTTCGAACGCGCGCTTTGAATCGCTTCCAGTGACTGCAAGGCTGCTCCAACCCTCGATGTCGACTCCTCACTCCGCTGGGAGAAGAGCAAGGAGATCAGTTGTCACTATTGACGTCTCGGCTCGCACATTGCGATCCCGTTTGACGAGCACAACTAGCAGCGGTGAGAGATCGATCCTCAGCACGCCATCAATGACGCCAAGACCGCAGGGCTGGTGCAGAACTGCAACAAGTGCTGTCTCGTCCTGCCTGCGTCAAGGATGAGCAGTACAACAAGATTACGTGCGCTCGTCCGCAACGTGCAATGCTAGCTCTGCGGCAGGAATGTGAACGACAATTACGATCCCCGCGACGGTCATCCCGACAACTTGGTCTTCTGTGCGGCTTAGCTGCTTCTGCTCAATCGACTGCTGTGATTGCGGACATAATGGTGAAGGCAGAAGCGGACATGAGATTGCGGGCTAAGACAACGATACCGGCTGGGTGGTGGATAGAGGAGAGCTGTGAATGCAGTGAAAGGTTATGGCAAGACCAGCTAAAGCACCGTCTGCATATCTGCGGTGTATATGCTTGAATATCGTATTTGGTTCTGCCATGTCATCTGTCCGTTCTCCCCTCGTGCGCCGCGCACCTTGCTCGATCGGCGTATCACGACTGTGAAGCCTGCATACGAGATGTAGGAAGCTGGGAGGCTGAGGCTTACTCCAGATACACGGGGCGAGGGCGCGGGTTGCTTGTCCACGTGACAGTCTCTAGATGTTGCTTCGCTGCCGGCACTGCCTTATGCAAAGGGCAATGTGCTTACGAGAAGCTGCATCGAATCGGCGAACCCATGGCTTCGGCGTGGGAATCGATTGCTGATTGTTGGGAACAGTAGTGCTGAGTATTGCAGGTAGCGACCTCCGAACCCAGCGTCGGGTTCACGACCGCGGTGGCGCGCTGGCAGTGCTAATCCTGTTCGTCCTCGTCCCGTCGCCTTCTCCTTCGCTTCTCGTATGACGATGACCATGCCTCGCATTCACTTCCGATAACGACATCGCAGCACCTTCACCCTCACTCGGCTTCAACTTAACCTCAACCCTCCACCCTTCAGCCCCCTGCTGCGACCACCCAAGTCCATAATACAACGCCTCGCACCTCTCGCCATGCCTCTTCACCAACCTCGCCAACCCCTTCCTAGCCTCCACCAGCTCTCTCTCCTCCTTGCCTCTCGCCCAATCCGGAATCATCCGCCCCTTCAGCTTCTCACCCGGCTGCAAACCCAGCTCGCGCTCAAGATCGCGCACGCGCTCGTGCAGGTCGGACTGATCTGCTAAGCAGCAGGTGAAGCGGCAGCAATGATTGCGGAACTCGTCTGCCGTGGGAATCGTGGGGCTTGGGCCGTGCTGGGCTAGGAAAGGGTCGCAAGGGCGCAAGGGTTGAGGCGAGGGACCCGGAGTTCGACGGCAGTCGCGGCAGTATTCGAAGATTGTTTGGGTGTGGGTGCAGCGCCACTCGACGTGGAGGAGGCGGCACATGGCTACTTTGATCTGCCCGGTGTGTAGGAGTGTGGTTTGAGGCGATGATCAAAAAGCGGTCGAGGTCGTTGATGAGAAGTAGTGTGACGCTGGTCGTGTGCGCTTGTGAAGCGACGAGGTGTCGTTGTAGTGAGGTGATGCTTTGTGATGCTTAATCCGGAGATGTTGGAACAAAGACATAGGTGAATGGGACACCTCGAGATGCCAAGTAAGCTCTTGTCGACAAAGAGTTCCAGTGGCAGTGTATAGCGAGCATTTGCGCAGCCAAAGAATCCCATGCACAGTCATACACAGGCCTGTGCAGACAAGGGCATTTGAAGCGATTCTGACTCTGTTGGCAGTAGCTCGTACGAGCGCAAGTCGCGATTGCATCCCATCTCCGTCGATCCAGAGATATGAAGACTTTCACCATGGCCTGAGCTGTTTGCTAAAGCGTCTCTACACTCAGCTGCAACAGTCAATGCTCAATCATTGTGGCGAAGAGGGCCATAGAGCGATACGCATCATGTCTCACTGAAGGGACATTCTCTCCTTGTCAGAGCAGGTGTGACACGACACTCGTGGTGTGAACGAAAGTAGCACAGGGCCGTTCGGATTCTCGAGAGAGAGGAGGCGATAAGAGTAGTCTCGTAGAAACAGATTCTCATGCAACTGACGTCGTGATCTTCCCCTTATTCACTACGAACGCCTCCAGCGCACTCACTGCAGCCCAAAGCCTGTTCTCGGCCTCCTGGAACACCACACTCCTTGGTCCGTAGAACACATCATCGTTGACTTCCTCTTGGTGCCTCGGCAGACAGTGCATGAACCTCCAGCCCTCTTTTGCGCCGCCTCTGGTCGCCATCTCATTCGTGACCTGAAAGCCCTCGAAGTCCCGGATCTTCTCCTTGGCTTCAGCTTCCTGACCCATGGAGACCCAGGTGTCTGTGACGATTATGTCGGCGTCCTTGACAGCTTCCTCGGGAGAATTTGTCTCCATGAGCTGAGCATTGGAAGTTGGGTGTGCGTCTTGGATGATAGACCGCATGAAGGATGGGATCTCGTAGCCCTTTGGTGTGGCGACCGAGACTGAGGCTCCAAGCTTCTGAGCACCAATAGCGAGGTCGTAGAGAACATTGTTCGCATCGCCGACCCATGCGATTTTCAGTCCTTCCAAGCCAAGGGAGTCAGTCTTCGAAGATGCCTCATCGCCCGGGAAAGACTCATGAATTGTCAGGAAGTCCGCGATCGTCTGCAACGGATGATAGAGGTCCGACAGGGCATTGATGACCGGGACAGAGCTGTACTTGGCCATTGTAGTGACGTCGTCATGACCATGGACGCGAGCTACTATGCAGGACACCACACTACTGATCATTACTGCCGTGTCGCGGAGGGACTCGTTGACGCCAAGCTGGATGTCTTGGGCGCCAAGGAACATCGGATGGCCGCCCATGATTGCTACAGCACCTTCGGTGGAGACTCGCGTGCGGGTTGAGCGTTTGTTGAAAGGCATTGCGACTGTCTTGCCAACAAGAGAGCCCTGCAGGCTGTTCGGTGTATGGCCAGACTTGACCGCAGTCTTGTGCGAGGCTGCATTGCGGACGAGGGTAGTCAGTTCAGCTGGTGTCAGGTCTGCTATGGACATCAAGTGTCGTGGAGCAAAGGGTGAAGTCTGAGGGGTGCTAGCAGAGGAGTAGCAGCGGGCTGGCGGTGAGGACTGCTGCAAAGTCCGGAGGCAGCCATTGGAGGGGCGAAGAAGGCGGATGGAGGCCATACTAAGCTGTATGTTGTGTGCAAGAGTTTGACAGCTTTTCGCTTTGAAAGACAGTGGTTCCGTGCTTGACAAGAGAAAGTACTTGTGAGAGCTTCAATTTGTTTCCCGAGAGTCAGACGAAATCGGAGTTCGGCTTATCTAAGGTACCGAACGGTCCGATACCGCCGGATACTTCCGTGGATCCGGATCTAGCCGATCCCAGTCTAGCGTCAGGTTCGCGGGTGTTCGTCACTATCTCCAGGCGCATGCGATGTTGAGCTACGTGAGACATTGCTATATCACATAATACGCTTGACAGTCCACGGTGGTAGACGGTGATCGTATACTAGTCCGGCATCTCGGAGACACTTGCTGGCTACGGCCACACAGATAGCTGCCATGGCGTCCACGGATGCGCAACCTCTCACACAGCGGGACCCAGAGCCGGACGTTGAGGCATCGGAGCGCACACCACTCATATCTCGCTCGTCCAACGAGCAACGAGATGCAGAAACTGGAGAGGCGCAAGAAGATAGGCGTGCACAGTCTCCTCCGCGCTCGCTTAGCGGCGGCGGCGAGAAGCCAACGAAGCGAAGATGGCCCAGCTTGCTCGCGTTACTGCTGCTATGCATTCTCGCCGTAGTAATCATCGTCTTCGCCTTCATTGCGCCATCAGTCGTCGAGCAGTATGCGCAGCAGGCAATCACATTCGAGCCAGAGAGCTTGTCCATTGATTCATTCACGTCCTCTGGCGTGCGGGCGCGCATACAAGGCGACTTGGTCATGGACGCCAGTAGAGTCGACAAGAAATTTGTGCGCGACTTGGGCAAGTTCGGCACTTGGATCGCTCGCGAGGTGGAGTCGGGTAAGAGCTTTGTCGAGGTGTCGCTTCCTGAGTATGGAAACGTGTTGCTGGGCACTGCACAAGTGCCACCGATCAAAGTTGGCATCCGGAATGGCGACATCACGCACGTTGACTTCGTGAGTGACCTGCATCCTGGCGATGTTGACGGCATCAGAAGAATTGCACATGACTACCTCGATGGGCGGCTCGGTCAGCTGAGGGTGCTCGGCGAGGCAGACGTGCCACTGAAGTCAGGCCTCTTCAGTCTGGGCAAGCAAAGCATTCGCCAGGAGATGCTGTTCGCGAACAAAGACGTGCCGAAGCTGCCATCGTACAAGATCAAGAAGCTCAACTTCCGAGAAGAGGCACTGCCATCCGGACGAGGGATGGCTGCCGATGTGGCCATTGTGGTGAAGAACGATTACCCAGTCGACTTCACGATCCCCCCACTCGGCTTTGCCATCAAGGTCGACGGGTGCAACAAGAGTGACCCATACATCATGCTTGCGGATGCATTGACACACGATCTCTACATCCACCCCAAGCAAGATGTCGAGCTGAACGTAACTGGCAATGTTCGACGACTACCCGACACTCTCACGGAGGCATGCCCTGGCTCACACGAATCGCCACTCGATGCGATACTGGGCAAGTACCTGCATGGCAAGGACGCCAAGTTGTATGTGCAAGGGTCGGACTCGCCGTCGCTAGACACACCACAATGGATCACGGACATCATCTCATCCATCACAGTACCGGTCGCCCTGCCTGGACGTACCTTTGGATCGCTGATCAAGAACTTCACACTCGCAGACACGCACTTCAGTCTTCCTGATCCCTTCGCGTCGCCCAACACGCCTGCTTCCAACCCTAGGATCAGCGCGAAGGTGCAAGCCATTGTGGCTCTGCCAGAGGAGATGAACTTTAACATCTCCGTCTCTCGCGTTCGCGCCGATGCAGACGTATACTACAAAGGCAAGAAGCTTGGCAAGCTCGACTTGCACCAGTGGCAGAAAGCCAGCAGCGATCGAATCGAGCCGATTTCGAAGGACGATGGACCGACTCTAATGGTCGAGTCCCTTGTCAGGAATGCACCACTCAATATCACCGATGAGGACCTCTTCACCGACGTACTGCAGGCGATGCTCTTCGGCGGACGCGGTGTAATGCTGCACGTCAAAGCTGAAGTCGACGTCGAGACTGAGACAGCGCTGGGCGCGTTCGTGATCA